>JAWQEG010003323.1:0-156539 GCA_033782935.1 Petrolisthes cinctipes | reverse complement strand
CACCACTACTACTACCACCACCACTACCACCACACATAATTGGGAGTAATCTGTGCCATCCATTTACAGTGAATAAAGTCATTTGGTCCTTCGTAAGTTAATGTGAGGTGGTCAAACATGTCTCTCTCTCTCTCTCTCTCTCTCTCTCTCTCTCTCTCTCTCTCTCTCTCAGGCATAAGCGACTAGGATCCGTAAGCACACACACACACACACACACACACACACACACACACACACACTATTCATTACTTGTTTACACACACACACACACACACACACACACACACAGCGGTCAAACCACTACTATTATACTATCATAGACTCATCTACACTCATTCATCACTACCCTCTTATTCACGGCTCTCTTATACAGTTATTCATCGCATCGATCAATAACTCACTCATGTATAACTCAACACGTATTACGAAAAAAATGTACGGTATAAAATAATAATAATAAAAATAATAATAATAATAATAAAAATAATAATAATAATAATAATAATAATAATAATAATAATGATAATAAATATAATTGTTACTCATATACCACATCGCATATTATGATTTTTTTTTTATAAGTGATACACACATACATATATTACATATACAGGGTGTCTGGAATTTTTTGCCCGAAAATTTGGCAAATGCATCCTTTATTAATTCTGAAAAGAAAATACTCTATTGATGTTGTCTTTTTTTTTCTCTAGTTTAGCGGTAATTGAGACATTTAAATGTGTGACGGAAGAAGGGGAAGGGAAAGGAAGGAGAGAGAGAGAGAGAGAGAGAGAGAGAGAGAGAGAGAGAGAGATTGTAAGAGTTTGAATGTGTGTATGTGTGAGAGAGAGAGAGAGAGAGAAAGAGATATTGTAAGAGTTTCAATGTGTGTGTGTGTGTGTTTGTGTGAAGATGCTTAACGTAGGTGAAATGGGTGCAGTCCTTCGCGTTTTAATGTTTGCCAAACCCTCGTTCGTGGAACACCAAGTCGGGATGAAATTCGTCTTATGCTGATCCTTGGGCTGTGCTCTACCATGTTAATGATGCCCTGGTCTCCCCTTTCATGGTGTTCAGCTGTGGCCAGTACTCAAGGAAAGCACCCTTTATCCCTGAGTGGCCAGTACTCAAGGAAAGCACCCTTTATCCCTGAGTGGCCATTACTCAAGGAAAGCACCCTTTATCCCTGAGTGGCCAGTACTCAAGGAAAGCACCCTTTATCCCTGAGTGGCCAGTACTCAAGGAGAGCACCCTTTATCCCTGAGTGGCCAGTACTCAAGGAAAGCACCCTTTATCCCTGAGTGGCCAGTACTCAAGGAAAGCACCCTTTATCCCTGAGATTTTGGACGATGTGGTAGAACACTCTTCGATCTGGGATTCTTCAGTTTGGAAATTTCCGTCGGTATTCCCTCACTGATGCTTCAGCACTCCCTCCACAGAAGCCGTAGATGAGCACCATATCTGTGTACTCAACGTTGGTGAAGGTGAATGGCATTGTAGTGAAATGAGTGGGAGAACGCCGTAGAATAGTTCTTCCTTCCACCCTCACTATAGGAGAATGCTGCTGGGTGTCAGGGCTATGTACTCAGTGTTGGTGAAGGTGAATGGCATTGTAGTGAAATGAGTGGGAGAACGCCATAGAGTACTTCTTCCTTCCACCCTCACTATAGGAGAATGCTGCTGGGTGTCAGGACCGGTATTCACAAAGCATTTTAGAGTTTGGACTTGTTCGTATGTTTGCAATTCTGACCTCACCATAGTGTTTCAGGTTCATTTCGAAGCAGTGAATGGTTTTGCTATTCTATTTGTGTGAGCATTTATTAATTAAGATTTCGAAGCAGTGCCGGGTCCTAGTCCTTGCCATGAATAAATGCTTACGAACAAAATTTTAAGTTAAGAGTGAACTTTGTTTTTGTGAATACCGGCCCTGGTGTGGCAGTGACTGTGGCAGACGGTGAGGTGGCAAATCTCTCCACCCCTCAGGTCATAAAAATATCGATATGTTTATAAGATTTCTCACGTGTTTCTGTGTGTGTGTGTGTGTTTGAGTAATATTCATATCCGTGTGTGTGTGTGTGTGTGTGTGTGTGCAATAATTATGTGGGTGAGTAATATTCATATCCGCGTGTGTGTGTGTGTGTGTGTGTGTGTGTGTGCAATAATTATGTGGGTGAGTAATATTCATATCCGTGTGTGTGTGTGTGTGTATAACCTACTTATTTTATTCGAATTTCTTGAACTTTATGAAGCCTACCCTGTTTTCAAGTGACATACTCTTGTATAAAAATGTCCTGTCTAATGTTTATTGATTGATAAGTATAACACAGTTTTGAGAATAACGTGTAAAATTTGAAATAAAATGTACGTTTATTCCGACTTGGCAACTCAACGGGCTGCGGGGCGCGGCGCGGGGCTGCCTTTGTGTACATTACCGCTAAACTAGAGAAAAAAAAGACAACATCAATAGAGTATTTTCTTTTTAGAATTAATAAAGGATGCATTTGCCAAATTTTCGGGCAAAAAATTCCGGACACCCTGTATACATACATACATACATAAATAAATACATGATCGTGTATGAAAATTGGATACTTCTGATTCCTCCTGACCATGCCACAAAACAAGCTCCTTCCATATAGTTGGTGTTTCGTGGCAATGTTTGAAGCACTCATTTACCTCCAATTTTCTGACTACATCACAGGATCCCTTAATTTAGGTGGTAAGTCTTTTTTGGTACATTGGAGTGCCTTGATTCCTCCAAAGTATGCTAGTAAACAACAGGACCAGAAGAGCAAAAATAATGGTGTTTGTTCTGTTGCTTGAAATAGTTTGGAGGATTCAGTTGCTCCAGAATTACCAAAACAAAACTTCCCCCCTTAAAAAACAGGATAAAAACAGGATAAACATATAGATCACCAACTAATCACCTGCCAGCAAACACCTGATTGGCTCTCCAGGGGGTGACGTCACACTGTACAGGGAACAGGTGGGAGTAAAGGAGGGACTGTAGGATATAACACACACACACACACACACACTCTCTCTCTCTCTCTCTCTCTCTCTCTCTCTACACACACACACACTAGAGGAAGGACGGTGTGTGTGTGTTGTGGATAGTTTGTACGTGTGTGTGTGTTGTTGATAGTTTGTACATGTGTGTGTGTTCTCCCTACTCTCCATGACGAGTACTGACCTGTTATCTCTTGTACTGACCTGTAACTTGTCTGCCAGCTCCCCACCAGGTCAAAATTCAATCAACTGGCCTCACGCAAACAGGTCAGGTCAGGAAAGGTCAGGAAAGACGTAAACACCGAGGTCATTCAAGTAGAAAAAGGTCAAGAGAGAGGGAGAGTGTGTGTGTGTGTGATAGTTATTTTGCTATTAATGTAGAGTCATTGTAGACCCATCCCTTTGAATTATATATATATATATATATATATATATATATATATATATATATATATATATATATATATATATATATATATATATATATATATATATATATATATATATATATAAACGGTATTGTGTGTGGGGGGTGTTTGTTTGTATATATGTAAATATGGGTACGTGTGTGTGTGTGTACATTCGCATACGTGTGTGTTTGTGTACACTCACACACGTGTGTGTGTTTGTGTACACTCGCACACGTGTGTGTGTGTGTGTGCTCTTTTATGTGTGTGTACATTCGCATACGTGTGTGTGTGTGTGTGTGTGTGTGTGCGCGCATTTTACTTCTCTCTTAATTACCATAACTTACATAGAAGCTGGAGGCTGAGAGAGAGAGAGAGAGAGAGAGAGAGAGAGAGAGAGAGAGAGAGAGAGAGAGAGAGGCCCTTAGGCTATTCTTGTACCCAGGTTAAAAGTAGCAAGTAGGGGAGGGAGGGGAAGGAAGGAGGGAAGGGAGTGGTAGGACAGCAGTGTTTGGAGGGAGGGAAGAGAGGGGAGTAAAAGGAAGGAAAATGGGGGTATAGATGGAGGGTGAGAGGAAATATAGTGATGGGGGAGAGGAGAAAGAAGAAAATGAAGGAAGGAGAAAATGAGAGAAGAGAGGAAAAGAAGGATAGAATGAGGGAGAGAAAGGAAGGAAGGAGGAAATGAGAGAGAGGGAGAGAATGGGAGAGAGTAGAAGAGTGAGGAGAAGGAGGGAAGAGAAGGAAGGAAGGATGGAGGGCAGGATAAGAAGGAAGGAGAGAATGAATGAGAGGAAGAAAGGGAGAAGAGAGAATGAATGAGGGGAGGATTGCAGAAGAGAGAATGAATGAGGGGAGGAATGGAGAAGAGAAAATGAATGAGGGGAGGAATGGAGAAGAGATAATGAATGAGGGGAGGAATGGAGAAGAGAAAATGAATGAGGGGAGGAAGGAAGAAGAGAAAATGAATGAGGGGAGGAAGGAAGAAGAGAAAATGAATGAGGGGAGGAAGGAAGAAGAGAAAATGAATGAGAGGAGGAAGGAAGAAGAGAAAATGAATGAGGGGAGGAATGGAGAAGAGAAAATGAATGAGGGGAGGAAGGAAGAAGAGCAAATGAATGAGGGGAGGAAGTGAGAAGAGCAAATGAATGAGGGGAGGAAGTGAGAAAGGAAAACATTTAGTCGAAAATATAGTGTTGTTTAATTAAGGCAAGTAAAGTGATGATGGAGTTATTCTAGTTAGTTACTCAAACATTATAAAAATTTTCTCTACTGCAAAGCTCTCTCACAGTTTTAGTATGGTAAACTTTGATATTTATATCTTCCACTTGTATAGTATCTACTAGTTTAATTGATGGGTCATGATAATGTGAAATATAATAACTATTATCAATAAAATATTGTCTACGTTGTCCATGAAAACTGTTTATTTCATTGGAGTTCGTGGTGCTGATATCGAGCCGAAGTCACCTTTCACCTTGACAATTTTCCGTAAGTAATGAACATGGAGTGGTTTTATCAATAAGAAAAAAAAAAAAAAAAAAAAAAAACACTTGAATGAACAGTTTCATGCCTACAGTAAAAACTATATCCAGTACACTTTAGAGAGAGAAATAACGTTGGTAGGCCTATTTGCTCCACTATCATAGAGCCGAAGTTACCATTGTTCCAATAATTAAATGTATGGAAAGCTACTGAACCGACTATGTACGTCAAAATTATCACCAGATTTATAATATAAATATAAAGAAAGATTCAAGGAGCATAATATATTTACACTAAAATCTAGACAATAGTGAGAGGAGGACCCTCATATCCTTGGACTAACCTTTGTATACTCATATTGATATTTTTATTCGAGATGTAGAAAATTATCTGGGGGTTGGTTAGCATACTCTGGCTTTCTCCTTTGTTATATACTTTTGCAATGATAAACCAACAATAAAGCATCAATTCAGTTTCATTTTAATAGAATAGTGAGCCGAACCGAACGTGTTGTTGACAAGCGGGTAATGGAGGATGAATGGTAAGTCCTCTCGTCTCTATAATTAACATCTTTATCTTTTTTTCAGCACAAGTACACCTTAACACTTTATACACCTTGAGCCAATACACTCCTGGGGTGGTTTGGGTTTTACCAGTGACACTCTTGGGTATAAATAAGGGTGTATTTATCGTGTAATAAGTAAGTGTTGGTATTTCCACCGTGTATAGTGATAATGTTAAGGGGAGAATTTCTTTTTGGTAAACTGGAGCGCCTTGATTCTTCCAAAGTTGACCCATGCCAGGAAACAGGACCACATGAACAAAAATAATGGTGTTGTGTTGCTTGGAATTATTTGCTTCTGATTTACCAACACTGTATTATCCCCTTAACTTTTGGTCCCGTTAGATTGACTCGGTAATCTGTCCTGGTCCAGATTAGGTCAGGTAGTATCAGATTAACTTTAAAACAGTAATTATCAAGTATATTCCCGGTTTCTATTACGATGTTTTTACCTTCTTTACCCACTAATTTATAACGTTCTAAGACCGGTAAATATTGAAAGAATTACCATTATTGCGTACGGTTTATCTAACTTTATTAACCACTTATTTAGATCATTCTAAGACTATTTTCTTCTATGGCATTTCCTCTGCAAATGCCCCATTTCCAAGATAGGGCATATTCAAATGGGGCATTTTGAAATTAGCCTGACCTTACCTGACCTTGCCTAACCTATACCGCATCAGACTACCGGGACGTACCCTGGGCAAGCTACCGGGAAATAACTGTGGTAAAGTACAGGAATTGACCGGGGCAAAATATTGGGACCTAGCCGGATCTGGCAACACTGCTACAAAACGGTAATTCTTTCAATAAATACCCACTTTTCTTCTTTCAATAAATACCCACTTTTCTTCTATGGCATTTTCTGCAGAAATGCCCCATTTCTTAGTTTCCATTTTGAAATTTGCCCGACCTTACCTAACCTAACCTAGATCACAGTAGACTACTGGGACCTAACCTGGGCAAACTACCGGGAACTAACTGTGGTAAAGTACTAGGAAATGACCGGGGCAAAATACTGGGACCTAGCCGGATCTGGCAACACTGCTACAAAATGGTAATATACTAGATAAATACCTTTAAAGCATATATATAATAACTATTTAATGGGTTATTTACTTGATTTAACCCTCAATCCAGTCTCTTGAGGGGGGGGGATCAAACATGGTTAAAATGTACCAATGCACTTATATTTCAACATAAAAAACAAGGAATGGTGGATTATCCAAAACAAATAGAGATAAGATTGTGTTTCAGATTTCTGTGGCTCTTCATTAAGTGTACTGAGGCCATGATTGTATGTGTATGTATATGTATAGGATGTAGGGTGTGTTTAGTTCTTTCTGAATGGCAGTACAACACTGGAGTACAACACCGTCATTACTTATGAACAAGCTTATCAGAATACAAGTGAATGTGACCCTAGTAGTATGACAGCTGGCCTCTAACTGCCAGGCCTGGTTTTTAAACCATCGGAAGTGAGCTAATCAATAATGTTGTTATGTTTTTGAGACATTTCAGTCAGTCATTAAACAATCCAACATCTCCCCCAAAGTTCTATCCAACACCTCCCCCTAAATCAATGTAAGAAATGCATACACAAATATTAGACAATTGAACTTAAATTAGATTAACTAAGAAATATATAAACAATTATGAAGAAACGAAACTTACATCAGACAACAAAGACAGTATACAGGGTTATTCAAAACTACATTTACAAAATGACAGGGTAAAGTCCTGACATGATGTTAAACATATTTCCATATGTAATTTTCAAAAATTTAAAAAGTTAATTACACACATGAAAGCCAAATCCATTGCCGTGGGCGAACGATCGAACGCTTTAAAATAACACCTACCCCCACCTCATCCCCTGCTCTCTCTTAAGTGGACGAGGCAAGTTTTAAAACGTATGAAGCAATGAAACCCTTATCGATCATGGGATTCAAACAGATCCGTTGGCTTTTAATCGATCCCAAGGCTTCGTGTTTCTTGTAATGTCAGATAAGTTAGTAGTACCGCCCTGGCATCTACACGTATCACTCGGTAAGTGTAACCCGACCACAAAACAATACCCGAGATCGATAAGGGTTTATTGCTTCATACGTTGTATTAAGTTCCCTCGTCTACCCGAGAGAGAACACGGGGTGCTGTGGGGGGGAGGAGTTAATTTTAGAAGTGTTCGATCATTCGCCCACGGTAATGGATTTGGCTTTCATGTCTGTCATTAACTTTTTAAATTTTTGAAAATTACATATGGAAATATGTTTAACATCATGTCAGGACTTTACCCTAATCACAAATACTAGATATTTTCTTTATTCATAGCTAAGTATATGAAGCCACCGGGCCCCAAGTGACTTGAAGACGTTCAGGACACTGACGGTGGTGATTACTACGACGGGGAATCTGGACTTCCTCGACTGCTGCTGTGGCTGTGTCAGGCTGGGCAGGGGGTGACATCTCGACAGAATGCAGAGGAGACGCTACAGGAACTGTGATGAGCAGGGGCCGGTATCGACACAGGAATCTCCAATAAAGAAGACCACTCCCCAACTTTACAAGGTACTTTCGCCTGTTGCCAATTCCGACTACCTCTCCTACGCGGTCCCATTGGCCGGTAACGTTGTTCTGGATCCAATGCGTATGCCAGGAAGTGGACGGGCGGAGCGGTCGTGACGCTGCTTCACTTGTGTCAGAAGATGATTTGCTCTTGCATCACATTCTTCGGCTGCTCGTTGCCACTCTGGGGCAAATGCTTGATGGTGAGTTGGCACTCCAGACCGCAATGGATGGCCAAAGAGTACTTGAGCAGGTAATCTTCCATCAATACGTGGCATATTTCTCAGTTCTAAGATACCTCGTTCAAATGCATCATTGTCTAATTGTCCACTAGTTGTTGTTGTCATAACGAGATTTCATGATGAACATCCCAACGGTTCAAAAACTTGTGCACCGTTGATGACGTAAATTGCAGTCCTCTGTCAGTGTGCAGTATATTTGGGACTCCCGTCATTCCGAAAAGGTGGCGTAACTCGCAAACTAGATGGTCAGCAGAGGCAGTTCTGGGGCACATTGTCACATATGGCCAGCCGGAGAGGCGATCCACATATACCAAATATAATTTGCCCACCACGTGGAAGTAGTAGGCCAATACTGACTCGAATACTTGAGTGGGTTGCTTGTCATCTATCCACAGTGGCTCGTTACGGTGACTGGGTATCAACTTACGACAACGAGAACAGGCAGACACAGTGTTGCTGACGTCGCTATCAATCCCAGGCCAGTATACCATCTGACGTGCTTGGCGTTTCATTCGCTCGATACCCTAATTCCCCTCGTGCAAACAACCTACAATCTCCTTATGCAAGCTGGTCGGGATGACGAGTCTTGCCCCATACACAATCATGTCATCATCCAGTGCTAACATATGTCGGACATCCCAATAAGGCTGGATAACGTAGTGGAGTTGATGATGGTGGTCCGGAAATCCCTGTATGATGGCGTGCTTCAGAGAAGAGTACTCAGGATCTTGTGAAGCGGCTGCATATACCTTCTCCAATCCTGGGTCCACCACTTGGGCGAGTGGTAATCCATCTTCTGCTGTACATGACGTCTCCAAAGCAGCTATTACGGTTTCGTGCACAAAGTCCGCCTTCACACCATCTGCATCTCTGTCTGGTACTGCCTCACAAACTGGTGAGCGTGACAGTGAATCCGGTATTTGATGAGCCGCACCCTTCTGCCAACTAACAGTAAAACTGTACGGAATCAACTTCTCACACATTCTCAGTAGGCATGGATTTTTGATCTCTGACAGAAGCTTGTGGTTTAAAATGGTCACCAAAGGGCGATGATCCACTATTAGATCGAAATGAGGCAAGCCAGCTAGGAATATACGGCATTTCTGACATGCCCATACACAAGCAGTCAGTTCCATTTCAATTGTAGCATACCGACTCTCTGTATCGCTGATAAAACGTGAACCACACTGAACCATACGCCAGTAGTCTCCGTGTTTCTGCAGTAACACGAATCCCAATCCTTGAGTCCTGGCTGCATCAATCTGTAGCATAGTCGGCAGTTTTGGGTCAAAGAAAGCCATGATGGATGGTGCTACAAGTGCTTTCTTTACTTCGTGGAAAACTCCCTCATGATTTTCGGTCCATGCCCAAATACGATTATATTTCATAAGGTCTCGAAGTGGTTAGGCCATGGCGGCAATTTCAGGCGGGAATCTCCCTAGCTGGTTAACTAAACCCGTGAAAGATCTTAAATCAGTTATATTCTCTGGCAGAGGAAAATTTTTGATTGCAGTGACCTTTGTGTCGTTGGCTGAGTAACCCTTTTCGGTGATTTTAAAACCACAGTAGTCTACCTCATTTCTTGCGAATAGAAACTTTCTAGGGTTCAGTGTAATGCCGGTGTCGTCACATCTCTTCATGATCTTGATCATATGTTGGAGGTGTTCCTGATAGGTGTTGTCGTATGCGAGTATATCGTCTACCACTTTGATGGTGTTAGGGATTTGATCCAAAGAGATGTATCCTGTGCGATTGTATTCATCCCCGGACGACACCAACCTCATGACTGCATGCTTAAACTTATACCTGCCCCAAGGTGTAATGAAACACGTCAGATCTTGGCTTTCAGGGGCAATTGCAATCTGGTGATATCCCATGGTGGCATCCATTATAGTCATCCAGTAGGTGTGACCAGCGGCTATACTTGCTACCGCAACGTGTGGTGGGAGCATAGGATATGTTGGGCGTCTTACACACTTGTTTAGTTAGGTCTACACACATCCTTATCCCAGTATCTTTCTTTGACGCCAGCACCATGGGATGGCACCAATCCGTGGGGTAATCTATGGGGGCAATTATGTCTTTCGCAAGGAACTCGTCGGGTTGTTTCTTTATATCGTCTCTCCAGCAGTAGGGCAGCGGCCTGGCTGTGGTGACTGCATATGGTTTCACATCAGATGTGAGTTCTATCACCATTGGGTTACCAATCATCGTACGTAATATAGTTCTCCAAACACGTGGAGAATACGGCTGGATTTTGCAATTTCTCCAATTTGTTTAGGAAAATCAGCAGGCACTATCCCTAGAGCTATACAGTCAAACCAGCTAATCAGCATTCCTGATATGTTGTCAGTTATGTGCACGGATGTCTCAACCTGACGTTTCCCCAATTCCAACGAGCAACCAATTTGTCCCTTGCACTGCAACAGGTTGCCTCCAACAGCAATGAATGACGTGTGGGCAGGAAGCAAGTTGTCGACTTCGATTCCTAAATGATGGGCTAGCTGACTACCCATCACTGTAGTCTCCGCTCCTGTGTCAGGTGTGCAGTGCACGGTATCGGATCCAGCAGGATGAGTCACCCTCACCAACACTCGAGGAGTAGGGCGCGAATCCGCCCCTCTAGTGTAGACATCGGCAATAGTCTGTCTCACGTATCGATGTTGGCGGTGTCGACGTTCCCCCCACCTTGCAGTAATTGGCGTTGACATACCCTCTGCCACCCATTCTGTAGATGCATCTGATGTATCTGTGTCGGCACATCTACACACTGCTTGGAAGTGTCCTGACTCACCGCACTTCCTACACGTACCACCATTAGCCGGACAGGCTGCAGAATCTTTGTGACGTCTGTAACCACACTGCATACACATCTGGTTTCCGTTATGTGCTGTACTACTTCCTCGGGTCTGACTCTTCTGTCGTTTATATGCAGAAACTTTGGCTATCGCACCCCTGTGAAGCTCCGCACGAGTGTTCCTGGCGACTTCCGATGCTCGACAGATGTCCACTGCTTTCTCTAACGTCAAAGTCTTACACTCCAGCATTGTTTTCACCGCCTCACTATCACAGGAGCCACAAACCACGCGGTCGCTAAGTTGAGTGTCTAAGCATTGGCGGCAGGATTCAGCTTGGGTGGGGTTTCATTGCCGGCAGGGTGGTGATCACTGCTGGTAGAAGCAACCCCACCTAGGCCTAGTAAACGCTCCATCCTAGCCACCATACGCTGCTCACTTTGGGCTGACAGGGCTATCTGCTGTATCAGGAGATTTGCCAACTGCTCCATGTCCCCCATGTCGTCCCGCAAACACCAGTCAAGGTGAGGAATCCCAAACTCAGGTCCCTTTACTCACTGCGCCATGTTTAGTTCTTTCTGAATGGCAGGGACAGAGGGAAACACTGGAGTACAACACCGTCTTTACTTATGAACAAGCTTATCAGAATACAAGTGAATGTGACCCTAGCAGTATGACAGCTGGCTTCTAACTGCCAGGCCTGGTTTTTAAACCATCGGAAGTGAGCTAATCAATAATGTCGTTATGTTCGAGACATTTCAGTCAGTCATTAAACAATCCAACAGGGTGTGTATGTACAGTAGTGTATACATGTGTGTGTGTACATCATACTGTAATTCAAAACTTTTAAGGTTACATGAAGGAGTTAGGCTGTAAGGTGGCCTAATTCAATGCATGACTAACCAACCATAGACGAAGGGAGGGGTAGAATATATACATTATTATATATCCTTCCCTCTAGTCTAATGTTACCCTCAGTTTTACACTCGTATGTGGTAGTGACACATACATACATACACACACTGGGTAACCTTAAAAAGGGGGTATGGTGGTACAGTACAGTGTTGGTGGTAAATCTGGAGCAACTGATTCCCACAAAACAATTCCAGGCAACAACAGGCCACCATTATTCTTTTAAATCTGGTCTTGTTTCCTGGCATACTTTAGAGGAATCAAGGCACCTTTAATGTACCAAAAGTATACACGACCATCCCCATAAGGGTGCCATCTCGTATTAGTGAATCGAAAGGCTACTGATTCCTACATACTATTCTACGAAACTTATTCCCTACTTGTATATTCCTGATGTAATTTGGAGGAATCAGTAGCTCCCCAATTTACTGCCAAGAGAGCATCCCTTAACCACTGTAATTCTCAAAATAATAATAAATTTTTTTTTAAACATCAGTATACATAAATAGTGTATAACAAGTAGTGAAGTGAAGTGAACTATCTTTATTAACACACCAAATGAATAAGGTGTATCATGTTGGACTTGGTTTTACTTCTTATTATATACTTTTGCTTCTTCAGAGTTCAATGTAAAGATTACGAGGCAAGTATTTAGTGCTAAGTTTTTAGTTATAGAAGAGTAAATTATTTTAGTAACTATATGTACTTGATGAATAAAGAGTATTTTTGTATATGAATGTGTAGGGATGGAAGGTAATGTGTTGTTTATCTCTTTCTTACATTACAGATGGACTGGGTGGTAGCATGTGTGGCTCTGTTGCATCTCATTGTTGCTCCTTACACCAAGGTGGAAGAGAGTTTTAACCTCCAGGCCTGTCATGACCTTCTCTACAAAGGAGTTAATCTGGAGGAGGTAAGTCAAGGCCACAAACACACGTAGGGTGGTATTATTAAACTCTTTCTTCAAGGAAAGATTCTCTTTGTCGCTCGGTTCCTATTATTTAGCAATGCGAATTTAGCGACGAAAAGAATTTTCCTTGAAGAAGTAGTTTGATATTACGACCTTTAATTTTTTTCTATCGAGGTGGATAAATGCTATAGGCATAGACACACCTTATTTTTTTCTATAGACCTACAGTAATTCCTTTTTTTACGCTGTTGTTTGAATCCGTGTACATTTTCCATTGTTATCATTGGTGTGACTTACTGTATACGGTTTGTTATGAATCTGTGTACAGTACTGTACAGTAAACCCTCATTATTAACTGGATTTATGAGTGTGTAGTGTATAAAGAGGGTTTACTGTACACAGATTCATTATAACAGTTCAATACACACCCATAATACCAGTGCAAAACAAGGCATTATGTACCCAGGACCAAAAACTAGAGGCCCACTCAATTTCCTCACCTGTGAAATATGATTGTTTTGTTTTTCAGTGTATATGATATTCCATGCCACCCTAACTTTACTCTCTCCTTATAGTATGACCACCTGGAGTTCCCCGGTGTTGTTCCGAGGACCTTTGTGGGGCCCATCGTGGTGTCAACAATCGCCTACCCGGCCGTTGCCTTCATACAGCTCCTGGGAATATCAAAATTTGTCACCCAGTATATTGGTGAGTCGGGGGAAGGGTGGAGACACCATTTACTCTGTGCGTTATATATTGTTCATTTTTTATTCATTAATTAAGTTGAGAGAGGGTGACCATTTACCATGTATGTTCTGTCTTGCTAATTTTTTATTCATTACTATTATTTTTTGTGCTGTTACTGTAGTCTGATAATGGTGAACAAGTGAAAGGAGGATGAATAGTAATGGCTCTTTACCTTTGACCCCATGTAGTGCGAGGTGTAATGACGATGCTGGTGCTGGTTGCTTGGCGTCAGTTTCGGAAGCAGATACAAGAGTTGCTGGGTCCGTCTGTCACAGTGTGGTTTACCCTCATCACTGCCTCACAGTTCCACTTTATATATTACCTCTCCAGACCATTACCCAACACCTTTGCTCTCATTGTCGGTGAGTCAGTGGTCTGTTCTCTATATTGTGATTAAGGGGATAGTATGCTTTTGGTACATTAGAGTGCCTTGATTCCTCCAAAGATTGCCAGGATACAGGCCCAGAAGGACAAAAATAATGGTGGTCTGTTGCTTGGAATATTTTGATAGCTTTCCCTCTTCCCCACACATTATATTAGTATTTGAAGGTCTGTGTTGAACTAGAGGAGAAATCACTAGCACACCAAGGATTCAATAACTTTCCTCCCTATATATACATTTGAGGGTATCTGGTAAGTAGGACAGAAATCTCAAACACACTAAAAGTTCAATAGCTTTTCCTAACACACACACAGCGCTGTTTGCCTTCTCGTACTGGTTGGAGCAGAGACACTGTCGACTGATATGGGCATGTGGGATTGCTGTACTCATCTTCCGCTCTGAACTATGCCTCCTGTTGGGTACCATGGTGCTGGCTGACCTATCCACGAGGAGGATGCAGCTAATACCGTGAGTTTTTATACTGAATTAAGGAGATACAGTAGTATACTTTTGGTACATCAGAGTGCCTTGATTCCTCCAACGTATGCCAGGAAACAGGACCATGAGTGCAATACTCAAAACACTCCATTTGAGTGAAGGTGCCTTTTGGTACAGCAGGTCAAATATATATTATATATAGGCGTAATAGAGTAATAATGGCTATATTTTAGTGTGCACCATTTGATATCATTATGTAAGTGATACATATGAATATACTATTTGTGCTAAAACATCAAAACAGTGTAATTGTTGCTGAATCAACACTGCCAATGTAGACCTAACCTACTCTAGCTGACATTAATGTTGAGTATGTACAGTAGAATCTGGATATACAGTACATTGAATAAATACTTCATATTACATTCATCCCTTCATTGAAGACCACTAAATATTCTCCCAGGATTCTGTTATTCATTACCATACAGAATAAGTGATCTTCTGAGCATGTGTTAACAGGATAGTGATAAATATATTTGTCTTATATTGAGCGCCTTCTGTAATGGCAGCTGAAGTAGGTAGGTAATGGTGGTCTCCATTGGCAGTGACTGAAGGTAACAAATCCCACTCACCTCCCACAGGTTCCTAAAGACGGCCATACCTGCTGGTATGTGCTGCCTCACTACAACCCTGGCCATTGACTCTCTGTTTTGGGGACGTTTGTTGTGGCCAGAGGGAGAGGTATTCTGGTTCAACACATACAAGAACCAGAGCAGCAACTGGGGTGTATCCTTTGCCAACACACGCGGTCATATTATTAACAGGAGATTATCTAGTTGGTGAACTGGAGGGCTACTGACTCCTCCAAACTATGCCATGAAACAGATCCCCTACTAAAGTAACATAAAGGTTGTCTCGTTCCCTGGTATAGTTTGGAGAAATAATTAGTCCTCCAATTCACTAACTAGAGATTCTCCCTCGTGTGTCTGATGTGCTCATACACTCAACTTTAATCCAGGCCTTTATAATTTAATAAAATGCCAAAAAGTGTACAGTAATCCTGTGTTTTGCACTGGTGTTATGGGTGTGTATTGCTTTGTTTCTAGTGAATCTGTGTACAGTAAACTATCATTGTACAGTGCTCCCCCCAAGTAGACGGGGGTTATGTACCAAGCAGGCGCCGTGTACTTTGAAATAGTCTACTTGGAATTGATAAATAAAGGGAAAAAAATAGGTTCGGTACTGGCGATTCCAAAAACTATCCCTTCTTGACCATTATAATATGTACACTCGACCCCTGATTCTCTCTCTAGTGAATTAGTTCTAAACTTGAGCCAAAGGTATAGAAAATGTATGTTTTTAAAGGATGTTCATTCTAAAAGGGTAGGACTAAAAGCACGAGTGTAGTGAGTGAAGAGTGAGGGTGATAGTTGACAAGTTCAGTTATCACCAATAATCCATGAGTTTCTACTCATACAAATATATTTCCTTAGTTTATATTCATTATTCTCTGTCACTTTCTCTTACAATCACTTGCACTTTTCACCATATCAAATGTCTGTACCGGGATATGTGCTGAAAGTATGAAAAATTTAGAGAAGTTGTTCACTATAAAGGGGTTGGCTTACCGCTAGTGTATCAAGCGAGTGTGAGGGTGAAAAGTTGTTCACTATAAAGGGGTTAGGCTTATTGCGAGTGTAACGAGGGAGCGGGAGGGTGAAAGCTGTTCACTATACAGGGGTTAGGCTTATCATGAGTGTAACAAGCGAGTGTGAGGGTGAAAATGGAATAGTTAGTTCAGTTACCACCAAAACTCATTGAATTTTCAATCGTGCACACACATTCCTTAGTTTGTATTTATTAATTTGGGTAATTTTCTCTTAAAATCACTTCCACTGAATATCGACTTGTGCATAGGTACGCCTACTTTTGAAAACCCGTATACTTTTGGTATTTTGGTCTCAAATAATTTCTCCGCCTACTTGGAAATTGTCTAGTTAATGACCGCCTACTTGGGGGGAGCACTGTACATAACACACCCATATCCCTAGTGGATAATGAGGGTTTACTCTAGGCCTACATGGATTCACAGACAACAGTATAATGTACAGTACAGTAGTTAGAAACTGCACTCTATACATACATTTCCTTAACCTTGCCCACACCACCACTGTACTACCCTTTTATTCAGGCCTTTGGAATATAATGAAATAACAGAGATAATACTGTGGTACAGTAGGTAGAAATTGCACTGTTGCACTCTACACATAAATTTCCTTAACCGTGCCCACACCACCAGTCATCTCCGTTTCTGTGGTACTTCTACTCGGCTCTGCCCCGTGCCCTTGGAGCGAGTATGGCGTTGGTGCCGGTGGGCGTGGCGCTGGACCGTCGTTTACAGGTCCTGGTCACCCCTGCCATCATATTTGTCTCCCTCTACTCCCTTCTGCCACACAAGGAACTCCGCTTCATCATCTATGTCTTCCCCATCTTTAATGCCGCCGCTGCCAGGGCATGCCATTACTTGTGGGTATTATTTTCAACACAATTATTACACTACATTTAAGGGGATGGTATACTTCACATATTTACCAGATGGAAAGGTTGGAATGATGATAATAATAATAATAATAATAATAAAGTGCCGTAATAATAGGAGTAGTAATGAGAACATATATTTACCAGATGGGAAGGTCGTGAGAAGTCAGCGAGTCGTCAGCTGATGGCATTGGGTTGTGTTCTCCATCTGGTGGCTAACGCTGCCTTCACTACACTCCTACTCACTGTGTCAGCCAATAACTACCCTGGAGGTGTAGCCATGCATCGCCTCCACCAGATCATTCCCAAGGATGCCAATGTATACGTCCATGTTGATAACTTCGCAGCACAGACTGGGGTCACAAGGTTTACACAACTCAATGATCACTGGAGGTGAGTTATGCTCCTTCACTAACATTGTGTCTAGGCATCTCAAATGAAATTGGACATGATTTTGGACCTCACTTACTGTGTTTTTACAAGTGAGGACAGTAAGCAGGCTCTCAGCCTTTAGTCCTCATCTTTTTTAATACTGTATAGGGGGAGAAAAAAAATATATCATTTGGCAGAAGGGGTTTTGGTGTGGTTAGTAAATTGTAGGTTACTACTAGTGTGGAGTGGTTGAGAGAGTAAAACGTGATACATTGAGATGGTTTGGACATGTGGAGAGAATGCAAGGCGAGGAATTTGTAAAGAAGGTGTATGGAAGTGAAGTTGTGGCACCTGGTGTGAGAGGCAGACCTCCGGTCAAATGGCAGAACAGAGTGGAAGAGTATGTAAAGGAGAGAAACGTGAGGGGCAGAGTAGGGCTTGAACAAGTAAGGAGGGAGTGTTTGAATAGGGAGAACTGGAGACACTTCTGCCGTGGCCATCCCCTTGGGGGGAGTTCCCAGAGGGAACGAGGCGTCGGAGCTATAGATAGATAGATAGATACTACTATTTTATCCATCGTGTTCCACAAAACTCATTTATGCAGTAAATGATATGTTTTCTGGCACAGAATAATGTTGTTTGATTATTTAGATGAGTAAAGTAATCAATTTACAATCAGTAATCCAATGAAAATAATTAATGTTTGCGGTGATGTGTTTAATAAGGTACAACAAGACAGAGCACCTGAGGGCCGGCAGCCTTGACATGCGATCATACTCACACCTACTGCTGGAGGCCAAGTCTAAGTACTCCTATAACCTCAAGCACTACACCTCATCACATGAGATATTAGCCTCGGTGGATGCCTTCTCTCATCTCAGCTTCAACTACCACCAGTTCCCACCAGTTAAGGTATGCTATATTAATAATATAGACCATCGATATACAGTGCATAAATATTTGCATTCACCACTTCATTTTACACTCATTGGAGACCACCAAATGTTTTTCCAATCTTCTGTTATACATTACCATACAGCATAAGTGATTTACTGAGCCTATGTTTAAAGAATAGTTATAAATTTATTCTGTATTATACTGTACTGTATTTTCATTGTTAATACAGTAATCCCTTCTTTTACACTGTTGTTATGGATGTGTATTATACTGTGATTTATGAATCTGTGTACAGTAAACTCTCACTATCTACTAAGTTTATGGGTGTGTAATGTACAAAGTGGGATTCCTGTACACAGATTCAGAACAGTTAAGACACACTCATATCAACAGTGATAAACAAACAAGACATTACTGTATACATCCAAAACAACAGTGATATACAAACAAGGCATTACTGTATGTTGTTCCATGGGTGCTTTCTAATCACTATATTTATGTGTGTATTTTTATCAATGATTGTTCTCTAGTGTCCTCTATTCACTGTGTTTATATGTGCATTGACAGGTAAGAGTGAAGCCTGCACTCTTCATACTAAAGAACCTGGAGGAGGAATACATTGATTGGTCCTGGTTGATGGAGGAGGAAGAAGAAGAAACGGAGATGGAGGAGAGAGAAATCGAGACGGAAAACACCGACACGGCAACAGGGATGAGCGAGAATAAAGAGGAGGGAGACGAACTAGAAGGGGAAGAAGAAGATTCGGATTACTATGAACAACAAATCAATCAAGAACACCCGACTCGCCTCTCGGGAGATTCAAGTACGATAGGAATCGGAGACATTATTCATGGAGAAGAAGAAGAAGGGGAAACAGACGAGCTAACAGACGATGATGATTCCTTTCCCGAGCCCAGACTTCCCGGCCCAGGCTGCTTCGCCCCCCAAGAGGGAGTGTCCAATAACATACCACAAAACAACAACAACAATAACAACTACAGGGAGATTAGGGAAGACGTTGATGATGCAGGTGATGTGGATGATGATGATGATATTGGTGGTGGTGATGTTGGTGGTGGTGATGATGTTGATGTTGGTAGTGGTTGTGGTGGTGATGGTAGTTGTGGTGATCCAAATGTTGATGGTGGTGGTGGTAGCTGTGGTGGTGGGCTAAATGTTGGTAGTTATGGTGATGGTGATGATGGTAGTAGTTGTGGTGATGGTAAGTCAGATATTGGCAGCAGTGATGAGAGCAGCAGTAATGACAGTAAATCAAATGTTGGTAGATGCAATGGTGGTGGTGATTGTGGTAGGTCTGAAGATGAGAATTTAGATGTTAGTGATGATGGTGATGACGATGAAGATATCAATGATGTAAGCGATGATGTTTTTCCACGTATTGTCATTGAAAATACCATTGACAGTGACTATGAAAATGATGATGATGATTATGAAAGGGAGAGGGAGAATAATGATAGTGAAATTCTTGATAATGATGGTGATAATGAAAAGGAAAGTGAGAATAATGATGGTGAAATTTTTGATAATGATTGTGATAATGATAGTGAAGGATGCAGTTGCTGCACAAACGTTGAAGGAAGCAAAAATGGTGATAATGCTATCAGTGGTAAAAGTGATGGTGTTTTTTATAGTAATGGTGAAAATGAAAGCACTGACAGATTGGTTGAAGATGTTGATAATAGTAGTGATGGTGAAAGCATTGAAGTGATGATTGAAGATGGTGACAGTGGTATGGTGAAAGTTGATGATGAAGGTGATAGTAGTGTGAATGAAAGTGGTGAAAGTGAAAGTGATAGTGTGAATGAAGGTGGTGTTAGTGATGGTGATAGGAGCAGCTATGGTGTTACGGAGAGAGGTGTTGATGGTGATAGTGGTGATGGTGTTGTTGAAGGATATGGCGAGAATGAGAGTGATAATGGTGATATGGAAGGAAATTATAAAGATATTGATGATAGTGGTGATGGTGATAGCAATGATAGAGAAATTAGTGAAAGAGATAGTGATAATGATACTGGTGATGGTGATAGCAGCAGTAGTTTTAAAATGCATGAAGATAGTGAGATACAAGGTGATAATGATGATGAAACTGAGTATGGTTTTAAAGATGATGGTGATAGAAGCAGTAGTAGTATTAAAATCAATAAAGATAATGATGGTGAAAATAATGATGATAGTGATTTTACAGTGCTGGAAGACAGTCAGATAAATGATGATGATGGTGAAAATGAAAGTGATTTTGATATGCATGTCATCAGTCTAGTGGAACATAATGATGTTGAGGATAGTGATTATGAAAGTGATTCTAAAATACATGCATACAGTCAGGGAAATGACGATGATGAGGGAAATGACGATGATGATGGTGGTGGTAGTGACTTTAAATTACATAAATACAATCAGGGAGAAGAGGATGATGATAATGAAGATAGTGATGCTTTTCCAAGTAGTGTAGAAGGTAGAATTGGTATTTATTTAGACGAGGGCACACATGAAGAATTATTAAATAGTGTGAAGAAGGAAAATGATGATGATGATGGTAATGATAGTGATGTGGAGGAGGAATGGAGGAAGATGTATGATATTGAAGGGATGTATAGAAATAATATTGATGATGGTCAAGATAGTGATGTGAAGATGAATGATGAAGGAATGTATGGAAATAATGATAATGGTGAAGATAATGATAATGAGGGAACGTATGAAGATAATGATGATGGTGATAGTGATGATGGTATCTTTCCTAATGAAGGTGACACTATATACGAAACTGGCGTGAATGGTGATAAGATTTTTGATAATGAAAAGTTTAGATTACGTTTGGATGAAGAGGTTGATGAAGTTGATATAGATAATGATGGAGAAGTTAATATTATGAATGAAGTTGAAGTAAATTATGATGGTGATAGAGGAAATGAAGTTGGGGTAAATGATGATAAAGTGAGTATTGAAGTTAAATTGAATGATAATGTATTTAGGCAAAGTAATGAAGTTGGAGTAAATAATGATGGTGATAGAGGTGGAAATGAAGTTAGGGTAAAGGATGATAAAGTGAGTAATGAAGTTGAATTGAATGATAATGATAGTAGGCAAAGTAGTGAAGTTGGGGTAAATAATGATGGTGATAGAGGTGGAAATGAAGTTAGGGTAAAGGATGATGATGATAGTGTAGATAATGATGGAACTGAAAATGAACAAGATTTGAGTGATGGTGTATTTGGCAAGCCACAGACAGTGAAAGGGAATGATGATGGAGTAAATGGTAAAAGAGAAGTTAAAAAGATGATGATGGAAGTATAGGAGACTATGAAGGAATAAATGGTAAAACAGAAATTAAAAAGATAATAGAAGTATTTGGTTACAATGATGGAATAAAGTGCAAAACAGAAGTTAAAAAGATAATGGAAGTATAGAAAGACAATGATGGAGTAAAGGGCAAGGCAGAAGATGATGAAAGTATAGATGATGATGATGGTATAAAGGGTAAAACAGAAGTTAAAAAGATAATGGAAGTACTGAATAGGGTTACATGACAGTTGAAGGGAGTGAGTTGAAAAGATGATATGATATTATTTTTTAGTTTGTCTGTTGTAAATTTTGTTGTTATAGAGTTCAGTACAGTCACACCCAATACCTGTGTTGTTGACAGTGAATCGAAGGCTACCTATTCCTCCAAATGTTGCCATGAAACAGCACTCGGACAAAGGGAATCTGTTTTGTGGGATAGTTTGGAGGAATCGGTTGCCCTACAGTTTGCAGACAGTGTATTTTTATCACCTTAAATTGATGGGGTATTACACAGTTGGTGGTAAATCTGGAACAACTTATACCTCTAAAACTATTCCAAGCAACAGGCCGCCATTATATTTACTCATGTGGTCCTGTTTCCTGGCATACTTTGGAGGAATCAAGGCACCAGTGTACCAAAAGTGTATTACCCCTTTAATATTAAAAATCCCAACACTGATAACAGAAGTGAGTGGGAGCCAAGAGAAGGAGGAAGAGGAGAAGGAAAAGATGACTGAGGTACCACAAGAAAAAGAGGAGGAGGAGAAGGAGATGTTGATGATGGAAGGAAGAGAGAGACAAGAAGAAGAGGAGAAAGAGGAGGAAGAAGATGAAGAAAAAGAGGAAGGGCAGAGGTTTGTAGAAGTGACGTTAGATGTAGAAGAGGGTGTTGCCGACAGCTCAGAAGAAGTAAGTGCCAAAGAATTTACACATCCACACCACAAAATGTAACAGTAACACATGTCATAACATAACAAACAATAATGCACACCATAACATAACAGTAACACAAGGAGCCCCATCACTACTACTACTACTACTAGAGGCTCGGAATAACATTACCTGATTTTTCCTTAGTTTCATCATCATCCATGGCTTAGATTAACATGTGTAACATTTCATTATTTAGGGATTATTATAAATTCATTCATTTGTTAATTTTCAAATTTTTTAGTTATTTTTTTTTTCTAAATTGTGTTATTATTTATTATTAATTTTATTATTTTTATGGATATATGCATTTTCATTTTGTTGTTGTTGAATACTACAGATAGTAGTTCATGTAGTAGTATGGTACTATATGATTATTATTATTATTTTCATTAATGGTATTATTATTATTATTTTTATAATTTTTATTATTTTTATTTTTATTATTTTTATTTTTATTATTTTTATTATTTTTATTTTTATTTTTATTTTTGCTATTTTTATTTTTATTATTTTTATTTTTATTTTTTGATACCAGTATTTGAGTATACTGTACTAGAGTTTTGAATTATGCATCATAGCACTGCATCCTCATTAATTACCCATAGTGTGACCCTCAGCATCAAAATGTCACACTATATATTGTATGTACACATATTGTTAAGCTGTATAGTATTGTTCTTTCTCCGATGTGTACGACTAATATGTTGTTGTTTTGTATATGTGTGTGTGTGTGTGTGTTTGCGTTCATTAACCATTTTCTCAGCATGTGTGTGTGTGTGTGTGTGTGTGTGTTTGGGATAATGTTAAGGGAGGTCATGATATCTTTTGGGTGAATAGAGGATTGCAGATTTCTTCAAACTATGCTACAAAACCAATCTTCTGCTCCTATCCCGAGGCAACATGTTTCCTGTCAGTGGTTGGAGGAATCAGTAGCACTTCTTTTCCCCACAACAGACAGACCCCCTAATATCTTGTTCAAATTTTCTGCTAAAATAGCTACAGTAATATACAGTAATGCCTTGTTTGTTTTGCATTGGTGTTATGGGTGTACATTGTACTGTTTGTAATGAATCTGTGTACAATAAACCCTCTTTGTAAATTACACACCCATAAACCCAGTGAATAATGAGGGTTTACTGTACACAGATTCATAGATAATTGTATAATACACACCAATAAGAGCAGTGGATAATGAGGGTTTACTGTACAGTACACACATTCATAGCAATAGGTATTACACCCACCCATAAAAACAGTCTAAAACAAGGCATTACTGTACTGTACTATTTAGAAGTCAAGGAGAAATCGAGATTGGTCTGGATTCCATTTTGGTGCCAATACAGTAATATTAACTCTACATTGGACTGCTGACAAGGGTTTATAGGGATAAAATTACAAAGTTTATGTTTTCCTGACAAACATGCCAGAGACAGAGACATATTCTTTGATCGAATGTTGCCAAAATGTTTCCCTCAGTCTGTCTGTCTCTGTCTGTCTGTCCCTTCCCTCTCCACAAGTTATGTGGAAAACATCATTGTAATGAAAATGCTAAAATCTATTCCATCTGTAATAAGCAATACATCACCTCATTGTTGTTGGCAGAGTGACATGTGTTGGCACCAAAATGACTGATGTGACTGACCTCCATTCCATACAATAGCTGTCTGTCTGTCTGTATGTCTCTCATGTTAACTTATGTGATAACCATAATGCAACGCTAAGTCACTATTCTCATTTTACGTGCATTAGAAGCCGTGAATTGAGGGGGTAGTATACTGTTGGTACATTAGGGTACCTTGATTCCTCCAAAGTATGCCATCAAACAGGACCAGATCAACAAAAATAAAGGTGTTCTGTTGTTGCTTGGAATACCTGTTGTTTAGTGGAATCACTTGCTCCAGATTTACCACCAACACTGTACCAACCCCTTAATTAAAATGCAATAGACCCTTAATACGCCAGGAAGCAAATTTACTCTTCTTTGATAAACAACTATACCATAGTCCATTTTTATTTGCAATCTGGTGAAAATGCACCAATTCTCTTCTAAGTAGTATTATGACCATTGATACAAGTTATAAAACCCTGGAATGTACATGATGTGTGTATCTAAGGTCATATTATTATATTTAGAAGAAAATAGATGCTTTTTCACTATAATTATAAAAATGCACTTACTATACTGTAACATTTAAACCTTTATATCCCCCTGATGTAAAATATTGTTATAATTGTTTCCTGTAATGATCTCACATGTAAACAATATGCACTGTATAGCATGTTATATGCACTGTACTTATTATAGATACTGTAGACCCTTGATATACAGTGAATAAATACTTGTATCCACCACCACTTCATTTTACGCTCATTGAAGACCACCAAATATTTTCCCAGGCTTGTGTTATTCATTACCCACCACTTCATTTTACACTCATTGAAGACCACTAGATGTTTTCCCAGGCTTATATTATTTATTACTATACAGTACAGACTAAGTGATATACTGAGTCAGTGTTAATTGGCTAGTGCAAAATTTATTCACTTTATATCGAGGGCCTACTGTACACCAACAACATATTATAGACAGGTTTTAGTACTGTATAATGCTTGTAGACAGTGCCTTGGTATAATTATGTATGTATGCATGCCTGATCTCGGAAATTATCATGAAGGCTTGAACCAGAAATAATTTGAAGAAGAAAAAGAATTTAGTTTGATTACCAAATACAGATTATCTCAACATTCTTATATATATATTTATTTTACTTATCATGAAGGCTTGAACCAGAAATAAGTTAAAGGAAAAAAGAATTTAGTTTGATTACCAAATATGGATTATATCGACATTTTTATATTTTTTACTTATGAAGGATTGAGCCAGAAATAATTTGAATAAGAAAAAAATGAGGTTGATTACCACATACCAATTATCCTTTTTTTTTTTTAATTTAATTTTTAACTTCAGTGACTGCTCCTTAGAATATTAAAAGAGGTATAAGATGATATTCAAACTTGAGGAATATTGAAGTGTCATCAGAGGTACTATGGTGTACAAAGGTTGGTTCCATCAGCCATCCATAACAGGACTGAATTCTCTTAGGTTTGAACGACAAAACACGATTCCCCATCCACCCTCTGTTGTTTAGTCATTCAAACCATGGGTGATTCAGTTATATTGTGGCTGGCTGAGGGAACAAACTTAAGTACAGTACACCATAATACATGTTATAATACATTAGAACATACAGTAGTTGACAGAATCATCTGTTGAGAGATGCAAAGGTTTACTCATAATATTTTGTGGTCAGGTGAGCAGTGATTAATGTTGAGCCCCCTCACATGGATAAGGTTGCCTTTTTTTACAATAATAAATTTTTTTTTAACCTCCTTGTAAGATTCACACGTGATAATTTTGAGGTCAGGTGAGCACTTTTAAGTTTAATGGATTGTATTTTTTGTGATATTTAGTCATCACAGAGATAAGGTTGCAGTAGGCTCAGTTGGAGTGTACATTTTCTACGTTTGCTACATTTATTGAAACTCGTTACGGATTTGACGCATGATAATTTTGTGGCCAGCCAAGTACAGTAGTTCTAAGTTTAACATACTGTATTTTTTTGTGATATTTAAACCTCACAGGAATAAGATTTCAGTAGGCTCAGTTGGATAATATATTTCTACATTCGCTGCCTCTTTCAAAACTCATTACAATGCTTACAGTAGGTTGTATAATATAGCTCTTGCTCAGCTTATAATAGAATTGCTTGTTTTTTCTGCACTTAATGGGAGAATCTTTTGATGAATTAGATGCCTACTAATTCCTCCAAACTGCCAGAAAACAAATGACATCAGGATTCCTACTAGGAGATTTGTTTCATGGCATAATTTGGAGAAATTGGTAGTCCTCCAATTTACCATTAAGAGAATATCTCACTAACTATAGTCTTCATACTTAATGTGTATATTCAAGGGGTAAAGGTGTTGTCTGTAAGATGGAGGCTTCTGAATCATCCAAAACCGTGCCAGAAAACATACCATCTACTGCATAAGTGAGTTTTGTGGCACACTTTGGAGGAAAGGGAAGTCTGCAATTTGCCAACTACACTATAACACCTTCTGCCAAATGGTAATGTTAAATAAAAGCACAAGACTGAAAATTAATTCTGTGATTTTGTATACTCTAATAATTGTACTTTAGGTAATTACTGTATAGCATGTTTATGAATACTGTCCATCTTATTGTATTTAGATTATACAGTAGACTCTTGATATAACATAAACACACACTTGTATCCACCAATTCATATTACACTCACTGAAGACCACCAAATGTTTTTTCCAGGTTTCTGTTATTCATTACCCACCACTTCATATTACACTCAGTCCGTCATTGAAAACCACCATGTATCTCCGCTCTTGCTTTGTTCATTACTCACCACTTCATTTTACACTCATTGAAGACCACACAATATTTTCCCAGGCTTGTGTTATTCATTACCAAACAGACTGAAGTGATTTATTGGGCCTGTGTTAAAAGGATTGTGATAAATTTAATCATCATATATCAAGGACCTACTGTACCAGACTGTATCTTTTGCTATCACTTTTGAAGTTAAGGGGAGAGTATACTTTTGCTAAATAAGAGCATCTTGAATCCTCCAAAGTATACCAGAAAATAGGACCAGATTAACAAATATAATGATGGCCTGTTGCTTGGAATAGGTTGGAGGAATCAGATGCTTCAGATTACCAATACTGTACTATTCCCTTGATGTATTACCAGCTTTAGTGATTGGTTGGTGGGAGTGAACATTTGTCAATTACTATACTGGGCCAAGAAACAGACTAGTGACTCAGTACACAAGGAGGGACTCTTCATGTTTTGTAGTATGGTTTGGAGGAATCTGTAGCCCTCCTTTTTTTTGCCCAGAACAGAAGAAATACCCACTTATATGTAATTAGTCCTTGTGTAAAGTAGATGGAATATGAGAGACATTAAGGGGGTAGTACAGTGTTGGTGGTGAATCTGGAGCAACTTATTTCTCCAAACTATTCTAAACAACAAGACACCATTATTTTTATTCATGTGGTCCTCCTTCCCGGCATACTTTGGAGTAATCAAGACTCTCCAATGTAACCAACCATGTATTACCCTCTTAAGTCACTAACTACCTTACCAGTGACATACATTAGACCCTTGATATAATAGAAATTAAATACTTTTATGCATCACTTTATTTTGCATACAGCTGCCCTTCATTTAAAATCCCACAAATAGTTTCCCAGACTGTTTTCACCAATAACCTTACAAAGTGAACAACTGTCAACTGAGTCTGTAATAAGTGTGAACTGTTTGATATAATTAGTGTTATATCAAAGGTTAATTGTATAGAGAGACGAGTATATTCGACTCTTGTATTACTCGAATCAGAATGTATAATGAAATGAATACAGTAATCTTTTGTTTTACACTGTTGTTGTTATGGGTGTATATATCTACCGCAAACCATGAATCCGTGTACAGGAAATCCTCATTATTCACTGGGTGTATTGTACAAAGGGGGTTTATTGTACACAGATTCATTACAAACAGTGCAGTACACACCCATAACACCAGTAAAAAACAAGGCATTAATGTACACCTTTCTCATACACAAAGGAGATGTATGAATATAAAGCATGTGTAAGGAAAATTATGTATAATAAGGATTTCTGTTATTGTGAGAACTTGTGTTATTAATCTCTTGTGGTCAAATTGAAGGATACTAATTCCTCCAAACTATGCCACTCAACAGATCCCTTACTTGCATAGTTTCGAGGACTCAGTAGCCCTCCAATTCACCTACGAGAGATTGACCCCTTAAATAACCATACATAACGAAATACAGTAATGCCTTGTTTGTTTTACACTGATGTTATGGGTGTGTATTGCACTGTTTGTAATGAATTTGTGTACAGTAAGCCCTCTTTGTACATTACTTACCCATAAGCCCAATAAATCCTCATTGTGCATTCCAGACCCATACACCCAGTGGATAATAAGGGTTTATTGTAAAATGATTCATAGAAAATGGTATAATAAACATCCATAACAATAGTGCAAAACAAACAAGTGATTAATAATGTTACTGTATCCAAGGCATCGGTGTGTGAAATTCATTTTACATTACAGTCGGGTGGTGAGTCTCCTTCATCCAGCCTCCCCTAAAAATGAATGTTCTGTGAGTGTGGGTTGTTGGGTGGTTGGTTGTTGAGTAATGGGTATGTAGTGTACTATAGACCCTCGATATACAGTGAATAAATACTTTTATCCACCACTTCATTTTACGCTCATTGAAGAACATCAAATGTTTTCACAGGCTTCTGTTATTACCATACAGACTAAGTTATTTTCTGAGCTTGTGTTAAAAGGATAGTGCTCTAGATTTATTTATCTTGTATAGAGGGCCTACTGTAGTTGTCTGACCTAACCTGCCAGCGTGTAGTGTGGAAATAGGGCGAGAATACACCTTCGGCAACATTTAGAAGCTGTCGATTCCTCCAGACTATCTGAAGAAACAGATTAAAGCAGCTAAATTTCAGTAGAGTAGCCTGTTGCATAAAATATTTTGGACGAATCGGTTGCTTCAAATTTGTCACATCTGTATAAGCCCTTTAAAATGAATAAACTGCATATTATACATACCTCAAATATCTCCAGAGTAGTGTGTTTCCTTTGTATCCCCATAACACCCATAACATATCAACTAACAGCTAATAATTATGAAGTGTAGAATGTACAGTTGTGGACAATAGTCTTGCAACACCTTCCAACGAAATTACATTGAAAAATGCTGTAAATAAATTATAACTTGTTGGTTCATCAGATTCAGAGTCGTATGGAAGAACATTGATGGTGTTGACATGGTACCTGTACAATGACTCCATAGACACACAACTGAACCATGGTACCGTTACCACACCATTGTCAACACCACGAATGTTCTTGCATACGACTCTTAATCTCGTTCACCCTATGCAGGACTTTTGACCATACCTGTACATAAGCTAGACAGAATGTACTGTAGATGGAAATATCATAAGCAGGGGGATGCCTTTATTGACAACATAATCATAGTTCATTTATTACTCATCTTCACTGCAAACCTTCATAAAATTCAAAAATATAATTTGCTAACTCACTTTTGGCCCTTTTTCCATTTTGCTTTCACCTTTGTTTGTTCATTGTAATTTAGTGCCTCTTTTTTTTTTGTAGAATGTTTTTATTTTGTTATGATGATGATGACGGTAATGATGATTTTAATGATGATTGTAATAATTATGATGATGATGGTATTAGTGATAATGGTGATAGTGATGATGATGATAATAATGATAAAGATGGTCAGATGATGATAATAAATAACAATAATAATAATAATGATTGTTATGGTCAAGGTGAAAGGCTTCCCCTCATATTATAGTATTTTTTATTCATGTACATAATGTCTAGTATTATATTTACTTTGTTTTCATTATTACCTTCTTTAAATATAATGACTGAAAAATTATGTAGTTAGAAATGTGTTAATGATAGCAGCTAGAGAATTATAATGCAGTTAATTTATTATTGATATTGTCTAGAGTGCTAATATGAATAGTGCAAAATTGGTATTAATTACTACTACTACTGCAATTAGAAATATGATCTGCTATTAACATTGTAATATTGAAAAAAACAGGTGGAATTTTTAGAAGTTTTTTATATTTCAATTATTGTTAAGAAAGATATACAGTTGTAGTGAAAATGTAAAACCATTAACTTTTGTGTTTCTTAAAGGGATAGTATACTTTTGGTACATTAGAGTGCCTTGATTCCTGCAAAAAAAGTATGCCAGGAAACAGGACCAGATTAACAAAAATAATGGTGGTCTGTTGTTGCTTGGAATAGTTTTAGCGGAATCAGTTGTTCCAAAATTTTCTACCAACACTGTACTACTAGCCCCTTAAATTGCACAAATAATAGTAACAAATGCTAGACAACATTAGATAGAATTTTTAGTTGTAAATTAGACTGACTGCTTTCTTCATCATAATCTTGTCAAACCTTGCCAGATGCAGGAAATGGTTACGTTCTCAGATAAGGTAAGTGAAATGAAGCAATATTTTTCACTGGTGTTTTCATTATGAATGAAGAAGGATTAAGGGGATGGTATATTTGTGGTACATTAGAGTGCCTTGCTTCCTCCAGGATTAGTATGCCAGGAAACAGGACCAGATTAACAAAAATAATGGTGGCCTGTTTTGTTGTTTGGAATAGTTTAGAGTAATTAATTGCTCCAGATTTATCAACAGCACTGGACTGTCCCCTTAATATTAAATATGGTCATGAAAAACTCAGTTAACTTCAAAACAGGTGTACAGAATATTATTGTTCTAGAGGAGGTGTACAGTCGCCTCCACTAGAAACGAGCACAGCTTCGGGTAGTGTGTTTGGTGAAATGTGGCACCACTGTTTGTTTACATAGTGTCCTAATGGTGGATACTACACTGTATAGCACAGGAGTGAGTTCTGTCCATCAATTACTATTATGTGAGTAAACAAACACAGTGTTGCCACATTTAGCTAAGCTCACTAGTGGAGGCAACTGTACATATCTTTATCCAAACAATGAGGTCGAGGATTGCTACTGTGCGAAACTGCTGTCAGTATTGGGAAAAGCAAGGACCTCGGTGACCTACCCCTCCCCAGGAAGGGTAGGTAAGCCTTACCCCGCCTCCAAGCTGTGACCTCGGGGGTACACCTCCTTTTTTTATCTTGTTTTTATCCATTCAGGAGGTGGAGCCAAAGGGGAAGGCGGTGTGGGGGTGAGACCTAGCTTCCCCCACATATAGGTTTTAAGGTTTTTATTGTATTTTTATTGTATTTTAGTGTTTTTAAGATTTTAATTTTATGACTGCATGTTTTTATATTTTGTGATAATTTCTTTTAAATTTATGACCTTGTTTTTAGTTTTTGACAATGCCGACGGCCCGTGTCCCTCCGGGAATGAGCACTGCATTGGCCTTGCCAGCCATCAGTGGCCCCCCAATGGGGAAGTGGACAGATATGGCTACTGGCGGGGGAGGGTCTCCGGGTTGCCCTGTAGAGGGAGTAGGGAAAAGGGATTGTATGAGAGTGGTAACTGTGAATGTGAATGGAATGACGGATGGGACCAAGAGGCGAGAGATTGTAGAATGTTTCAAGAAAGGAAGAGTGGATGTGATGGGAGTGACGGAGACACACGTAAAAGGATGTGGAGTGGTTGAGTGTCAGGAAGGAAGGGAGAGTGGACTGTGGGAGGGAATGGAGGGAGGAGTAGTATGGACGGGCATGAATGAAAAGATTAAAGGAAGAGGGAAGGAAGGTTGTGCGCTGTTGGTGTCTCCGTGGGTGTGGAAGGGAGTGGATGGACATGGGTGGAATGGATCAAGAATAGTATGGATGACGGGAAAGATTGGCTAGGTGAAGTATGCTTGGGTGTGTGCTTATGCACCAGTAAATGAAAAGAGTAAGACGGGGAGAGAGAAGATGAGAGTGTTTTGGGAAGAGTTGAATGCATGTCTGAGAGGAATTGATAATGGAAGGAGAATAGTGATGATGGGAGACATGAATGGAAAGGTGGGAGGTGAGGAAGTGGGGAATATTGTGGGTAAATGGGGTGTAGAAGGAACAAATGAGAATGGTGAGTATCTAGTGGATGTCTGTGCTTTCAGCACAAGATGATCCACAGGTATACATGGAAGAGAAGGGATGAGAGAGGAGAGCAAAAGAGTTTGATTGATTATGTGGCAGTGGATGAAAGGTTGAGGAAGGATGTGTGTGACGCAAAAATAGTGAGAGGAATGGTCCATTGCTCCGACCATTTAGCGGTGTTGGTGAGGATGAAGGTTAGGGTTAAGTGGGAGTATAGTAGGAGGGATGAAGGGGTGAGGAATAAGAGGGAGGTGGCTAGTGGGAAATTAGATGTAGAAGAGTATAGGGAGGAATATAAGAGGAGGGTGGGTGAGGTGCTGGGGGATGTAAGGATGGGGATAGGGGAGGGAGTGGGAGTGAATGCGGTGTATGAAATGTTTAAGATGATAGTTTTGAGGACAGCAGCAGAGGTAGTAGGATATAAGACACAGAAGAGGGGCAAGAAAGGGAGTGCTTGGTGGACGGAAGAAGTGAAAGATGCTGTAGAGGATAAGAGGAAGGCATATCGGAGAACACTACAGAGGAATGTGCCGGAAGAAGTAAGAGAGAGATGGAAAAGAGAATATAATGTGTGTAAGAGACAAGTGAAAATGATGGTGAGTGAGAGTAAAAGGAGAGTGGATGAGGAGTTTGGTATGAAGCTGAGTGAAAAGTTTAAAGAGAACAAGAAATTATTCTGGAAGGAGGTTAAAAGAGAAAGAGGAGAAGGAAAGTCTGGTAGTGTGAGAATGAAGAGAGAGGATGGAGTTACTGTGAGTAGAAGTGAGGAAGTGAAAGAAGTGTGGAAGAGGCACTTTGATCGCTTGATGAATGAAGGGACGGGAGGGGAGGCGGTGGTGACATGCATGGGGATGGAGGCAGATGGTAGACGACAGGATGTACAGGGAGAATTAGGAAAAGAAGAGGTTAGGAAAGCAATAGGAAAGTTGAAGATGGGAAAGGCACCAGGGGTGGATGGGATAACTGCTGAAATGTTAAAGTGTGGGGGGGAGGTAGTGGTGGAGTGGATGTTGCTTATATGTACATTGGCTTGGAGGCAGGGAGAGGTGCCAGAGGATTGGAGGAGAGCCATAATTGTACCTTTGTATAAGGGGAAGGGAAGTAAGGATGATTGTGGTAGCTATAGGGGAATAAGCCTTCTTAGTGTACCGGGGAAGGTTTACGGGAAGGTTCTGACTGAAAGACTGATTGAAGTAACAGGGAATAAAGTTAGTGAGGAGCAGGGAGGATTCAGAAAGGGTAGAGGATGTGTGGACCAAATATTTGCATTAAAATCAATAGTGGAGAAGTATATTGGGAAGGGTAAGAAGTTGTATGCTGCCTTCATGGACTTGGAGAAGGCATACGATAGAGTTGATAGGAAAGCTATGACAGAGGTGTTGAGAATTTATGGAGTTGGGGGGCCTTTGCTGAAAGGCATTGAGGCTTTTTATGCAGATGCAAAAGCATGTGTACGGGTAGAGGGTGATCTAAGTGAGAGTTTTAATATTAGTGTAGGGCTGAGACAGGGGTGTGTTATGTCACCATGGTTGTTCAATATATATATGGGTGGTTGTATGAGAGAGGTGAAAGCCAAAGTGAATGGTCTGGGGGTGAAGTTGAGGCTGAATGAAGCAAACTGGTCCCTGGTGGCAAGTTTGTTTGCGGATGACACTGTGCTGATGGCTGAGAATGAAAGGAATTTACAGAGAGTGGTGGACGAATTTCAGTCTGTGTGTAAACGAAGGAAACTGAAGGTGAATGTGGGTAAAAGTAAAGTGATGGTATTTGAAAGAGCAGAAACTGAAGTGATTGACTTTGCTACACCTTACAGAGTGGCTGTACCAACTGGGACGAAGTGTGAGATAACTCTGAGGGGCGAGAGGATGGAGGAAGTGAAGGAGTTTAAGTACCTGGGTACAGTTATGTGTAAACATGGAAGTATGGAAGGAGAAATTAGGGAGAGAGCAGTGAAGGGTAGACAGGTCATAGGATCACTGGGGAGGATTATGAAGGGTAGAAGTGTGAGTATGGAAGTGAAAAGGGGACTACGAAATAGTATCATCCTGCCAACACTGACATATGCGTCGGAGACATGGACATGGAGTAGGGCTCATCAGTCTAGAATAGGTGCTGTGGAAATGAGTTACTTGAGAGGAGCATGTGGACTTACTAGATGGGATGGAGAAAGTAATGAGAGTGTATATGAGAGATGTGGTATGAGTGAGAAGGCAATTGGTATTGAGTGTGGAGTGGTTGAGAGAGTGAAACGTAATACATTGAGATGGTTTGGACATGTAGAGAGAATGCAAGGTGAGGAGTTTGTAAAGAAGGTGTATGGAAGTGAAGTTGTGGGACCTGGTGTGAGTGGCAGACCTCCAGTTAGATGGCAGAACAGAGTGGAAGAGTATGTAAAGGAGAGAAACATGAGGGGCAGAGTAGGGCTTGAACAAGTAAGGAGGGAGTGTTGGAACAGGGAGAACTGGAGACACTTCTGCCGTGGCCACCCCCTTGGGGGGAGTTCCCAGAGGGAACGAGGCGTCGGAGCTATAGATAGATAGATAGATAGATAGAAACAATAGACTGATTTTGGAATTTTGGAATTTTTTTTTTCTTGCCATCCTACATTTATGAGATTATGAAATTGTAATTGAAAGATGTTGAAGGAAATACAGGACCACAAATAGTATTCTGATGAGATGATAATGGGGAGAATTGATTATTTCTTTGTAACTTTTCTTATCCATAAGGGTGAATAGATTAATATTTTTAACACATCTTCTCCACAAAGATGAGTGGATGAAATTTATTGAAACATGTCATATCAATAAGGGTGAGCGGATGAATATATTTGTAGCATGGATGAATAATTTTATAACTAGTCTTTTTCCATGGTACAGGATGATGATAATGGTGGGGAGTGCAGCGGAGAGCATACCGTTGAGGCGATGCTGATCCAGATTAAGAACTTCACCTGGAATGTGTTAATCTTTGTCATCATCTGTTACCTCGGCTTCTCACTCTACTGAAATCAACATCATCATCATTCATCATCTATATCATCGTCTTAGTCTTTCTGGATACAGTGAATAAAATAATAAGAGATAATATGATTCCAAAGTATGGTGCTTCAATTCTTGAGGGGCCTAAGGGTTGTATTATTAAGGGGTAATAATACACTTTTAGTACATTAGAGTGCCTTGATTCCTCCAAAGTATGTCAGGAAACAGAACAGGTCCCATTTCCTTGGGATGTGCTTCGGTAGCCCAGGCATATAGGGCTAGCCCCTCCTTTATGTTAATTTGTTTTTTCACTGCGACCAGAGTGTACCAGGGGTCTGTGGGGCAGGAGGCCATTCTGCCCCGGGAGAACATCAACAACAACAACAGAACCAATAAATAAAAATATTGGTATCCTGTTGAACTGGAATAGTTTGGAGGAATCAATTACACCAGATTTACCACCACTGTACCCCCTTAAACTACTACTTGGAGGAAGATGCTCTACGTTGCTCAATTCATATCGATTTGCAATTCGAATATAGTGACGAAAAGCCTTTTCCTCCAATAAGTTTAATAATACAACCTTGAGTGTTTTGGGGGAAATTGAAGGCAGCTGGTTCCTCCTAACTATAGCACTAAACAAATCATTAAATATTATACTGAGTTTGTCTCTCTCTTGGAACACATTGGAGGAATCGGTAATCTCCAATACTGTACTGTAATACATTACCCTGTTTAATTGAGGAGGGAGAGAGGGAGAGTGTGTATAAAATGGAGAGGGGGAGAGAAATACTTAAGTATTTAATTGTGTTGTATCAAGGGTCTACTGCTAAAAAAGTTGGAGAGAGAGAGAGAGAAAGTGAGTAAGGCATATCTTTCAGGGTATTTTACTAACTAGCCAACAGTATCATTATCTCATGTGAATTTGGAAAACTAAATGTTATTCTACATATAAGTAAACATCTTTGAACATTGTTTAAATTATAAAACTGGATGTTATTAATATGTTACCAATGTATAAATGTTTTCATAATGTGATGTTACAATTTATGCTGATTATAATTATTGTACTTTGTGAATTATGTATAACTTAAAAATTAATTCATTGATAAAGGGAAACTGTCATTAACTAAAATTATCAGCTGGTGAACTGACATGTACAAGTATTAAGGGGATAATTCACTTTTGGTACATTGGAGCACCTTGATTAACTCCAAAGTATGCCAGGAAACAGGACCAGATTAACAAAAATAATGGTCTCCTGTTGTGGCTTGGAATAGTTTGGAGGAATAAGTTGCTCTAGATTTACCACCAACACTGTACTGTCCTGTACTACAGTATATACCCCATTAATACCGTATACTGTACATTATTTATGTACGTTTAACATCAGTATAATGTCCCCAATATTAACAGTACTTAGCAGTCAGGTTCAATTTAAAAAAGGATAATCATATTTGTATTAACATGATATTTAAGTTCAACTTAAAAATACTGTGTTACCATCATATTAAGGTTCAATTTAGAAGATGATACAAGTTCAATTTAAAAGAGAATAATCATACAGTACATTATCTGATTACCATTGTGTTGAGGTTAAATTTAAAAGGATATATTGTATTACCATCATAGTAAGGTTTAATTTAGAAGAGGATAATAATATTGTATTACGATGGTGTTGAGGATTTGGTGGCCAGAAGGTATAGTAGTGAGTGAGTGAGAGGGGCGGTGGTAGGAGGAGGGAGAGTAGAGTGTGTGATGCTTTATATTAGGCACTTTACCATGAGTTTAGGCATGAGTGACATACCAATAGATAGGCTACTAGAAAATTGCTCACTAACCTTAGGACAAATGTTGATATTATGGACCGTATGCGAGAACCTTGGTGGTGTTGACGATGGCGTGGTACTGGTACAATGGCTCTGTTGTTTGTCTATGGAGTTGTCATACTGGTACCACATCATCGTCAACACTACGGATATTCTTGCATTTGGCCCTATGTCTTGCAAACACATTTGAAACACACAGAAATAGATAGTTTTGAATTGATTAATTATTGATTAAATGTCCTGTGAAAAACACATTTGAAACACACAGAAATTGATTGTTTTGATAAGATTAACTGCAAAAAACACATTTGAAGTACACATAAATAGATAGTTTTGGGTCAATAATGTTGCAGATTTAAGTGGGCCTTCAACACATTAAAATTATGTGTGATTCAGAACATACAGGTACACGTGAAATAAATTTTACACTCATATGTACAAGGTGCTCACTACACCATACAGTATATATTGCACTGGTGTTATTTTATTGTTTTTTAATGAATATGTGTACAGTAAACCCACTATGTACATTACAGACCCATAAGCCCAGTGAATAATGAGGGTTTACTGTCCACAGATTCAGAGACATGGATATAATACACACCCATAACAACAATAGATAATGAGGGTTTTCTGTAGTACTGATAGTGAGGAAAGTAACTGTACTTGACACTATGTCTAACTAAAACACAGAATTTAAAATATATATATATATTATAAATAGTATGCAGTGATTCCCCGTTTTGTAATATAGGAATTCTTAGGTATGATTTTATTACATAAATGGGTAAAATCTACCTAGTGTTCTCATTCTCCTAATATGAGGTTAATGTTTTGGTTTGATTTTTGTCCAATAGAGACTTTTCTGAAGTTTGATTTGATTATGACTGCATGCTGTGCAGTACATAGTGTTATTATTATACAGTAAGTGTATGCTCTATTATAAAGTACAGTTTTGCACATAAAAATTAGTATTATTTTGTACTGTATTATTATTATTATTATTATTATTATTATTATTATTATTATTATTATTATTATTGTTATTGTTGACATATGCGTCGGAGACATGGACATGGAGTAGGGCTCATCAGTCTAGAATAGGTGCTGTGGAAATGAGTTACTTGAGAGGAGCATGTGGACTTACAAGGTGGGATGGAGAAAGTAATGAGAGTGTATATGAGAGGTGTGGTATGAGTGAGAAGGCAATTGGTATTGAATGTGGAGTGGTTGAGAGAGTGAAGCGTGATACATTGAGATGGTTTGGACATGTAGAAAGAATGCAAGGTGAGGAGTTTGTAAAGAAGGTGTATGGAAGTGAAGTTGTGGGACCTGGTGTGAGAGGCAGACCTCCGGTTAGATGGCAGAACAGAGTGGAAGAGTATATAAAGGAGAGAAACATGAGGGGCAGAGGAGGGCTTGACCAAGTAAGGAGGGAGTGTTGGAACAGGGAGAACTGGAGGCACTTCTGCCGTGGCCACCCCCTTGGGGGGAGTTCCCGGAGGGAACGAGGCGTCAGAGCTATAGATAGATAGATTATTGTTATTTTTATTAGTATTAGTACAGTATTACAGTACTACTACTGTACTACATTACAATCATCTTGACGGGGCTGCTCGGCCAGACAGCTTGAGGAACTTCGACAACAACAACTACAATCATCTTGAGTGAAGAGCCCCACAACCCTCTTGGTTATTGTCACAATGCTCTCCACTATTAAGGCCCTGTTCACATGAGGAATTTCCTAATGCTCGGTGAAAAAATCAATTGCAGTCTATCGGGTTTGTCACACATAAACCCGACAGTAGCAAGATCCCCCTCACAACAGCACATTATGTGGTGGATCATTACTGGGTGGTGGAAACTGTCTTGTGTCTACAGGGCCTATATAGAAATTATACTCAGTGTGGTGGTTGTAAAGAAAGTCCTTATTGATGCAGCATTCATTGTCAGAGTGGCTCGCAAGACAGGATTGGAAGAAATAGCTGCCACATGAAAAGTAGGTAAGTACAACATATAATAATTTCTCTGTGATATTATGTAGGTACAGAATAATATGTTTGGTAAGAGGAAGATGATCTAGACTGGAGGAAATTTGGTTCATGAATAAAGTACATGTTGACCTTAACAAATTACATATACTGTATATATATTTTTTTTAGGTACAAAAAGAATTACGTCACTCACACCTTGGTATACTGTATGAATAAATGGTTTGTTATCTATTCATGTGATTACAGCATTCTTAACAACAACAATAAAAACAACAATGGCACTTCAATCAGCTGGTATCATCATCTTCCATTGTCCAATTTCAGCGTGTGGTGACCATAGAGGTGATAACAGTGCTCCGTGTCTATTGGTGGTTGCAGGACATACTGTACATACATAGATGGTGACATAGCCTACAACACAAGAATCACACTAACCATTACTAATTGTCTGGTCAGGTAAGAATGGGCGTGATTTTTCTGGTCATTATGTTTTCCCTCATCCTATAGGATCATCCAGGCTGAGGATGATCTTTTAACTTCTTCAATTCAATTTTCAATATGTTTCATTATACTAAACTCAGTCTCACATTATTTCCAGAGAGGTGGGGCTTCACATAACACAAATATGAAGAGGTTACGAGACAGTGGTTACCTAGATAACCTCTCCACCTGTAGCTCTGATCTGTATCCTCACTTACCACCACATCAGCCATCACATGCAGCTCAGTACTTTGCTACAATCGCTGGTAAGTTGTATCTGTGTGTGTACAATTAAGTTAGGCTGTATCATGGTTTGTACAATTAGATTAGCCCATATAATATTGTGTGTGTACAATTAAATTAGCCCATATAATATTATGTGTGTTCACAGTTAGGTTAGCCATTATCTGTATGCATACAGCTACGATGGGTGCAATGGCAGTGGGGTCAGTGACGGGATACACATCACCAGCGGAAGTACAATTGGACAAACCCACCATTACCACCACCCCTTCCACCTTAACTTATACCAACACCAATACCATCAACTCCACCTCATGGTTACCTTTGGACTCCATACAGTCTAGTTGGTTTGTGGCATCACCATTTCTTGGGGCAGCAGTTGGGGCGGTGATAGGAGGTGTGGCCATCAACTGGGTCGGAAGGAGGACCACTATGCTGGCTTCATTCCCTCTCTTCCTCATCAACTGGGTTCTCGTAGGTATGTATATAGGCCTCCTGTTTGACATGGTGCTTGCTCTCTGTCCTTTCTTTCTGTTTATCTTGCTGCTTTTTGTCCCTCCTCGCTATTACCTTGGTGCTTGCTGTCCCTCCTCTCTATCACTTTCTCCCTCTTGAATCCTCCTAAGGAGGCCTTGTATTTACTTTGGTGCTTGCTGTCCAATCTTTCCTTTCTATTTCATCTCCTCCCTCCTACATACAGTGTCTTTCAGGCTGAGGGCAGTCTTATTTTTTCCTCTTCAATTTAATTCTTAGGTAAAAACAAAAATGTGATGGAAATGAGTTACCCAAGAGGAGCATGTGGTGTGATGAGGTTGGAAGGGAATAACTTTTAAAATACTAATACTTGTAATAACATAAATTCAAAATACTATACAGTAATCCCTAAATTTGCACTGTTGTTATAGGTATGTATTATGCCATTTTCTCTGAATCCATGTACAGTAAACCCATATTTTCCATTGGGGTTTATGGGTGTGTAATGGACAAAGGTTTTACTGTACACTGATTCATTACAAACAGTACAATACACACCCATAAAAACAGTGCAAAACAAACAAAACATTACTGTACACACCCATAACACCAATGAAAAAAGTAAACAAGGCATTACTGTAACCTTCTCCTACTCAGCCAGCGCTCAAAACTTCTGGATGTTGGTGAGTGGACGGCTGGTGGCAGGGGTGAGTATAGGTCTGACCTGCACCGCTGTACCAACCTTCATTGCTGAGTGTGCCTCCCCGGACATCAGAGGGGCACTGGGTATGTATCTCCAGCTCTGGGTATCCCTCTGGTTATTGTATGTTCATTATGTATGTATTTTTGAGATGTTTTTTGTGTGGTACAGTATATTGTTGTATGTGTTTATGGAGTTATAGGATGTGTTTTATGTGTTGTACTGTGTATGTTTATGGGATGTTTTTTGTATGGTTTATTGTATGTGTTTATAGAGTTTAACCAGACAACATGCATGCACTCCTCATCTTCCCTCACTGACTACCATACCTCACATTCCCCCCCCACCCCCCACCCCACCCATAAACATACAAACTTTACCCACTTCCCCTGATCCACCACCACCCATAACCACATCACATACACCTTCCCCCACCCACACCCACACTCACACAAACCTAACCTTCCTCTATACCTCACCACACCTCACCATAACCATTCCCCACTCATAACCACACAAACCTCACTCACTCACTTCCCCCCACACCTCACCAGTCACCACACAAACCTTACTCGCTCACCCACCCCTATCCATAACCACACAAACCTTATTCACTCACTCACCCTTACCCATAACCACACAAAACTCACCTTCCCCCATAACCACACAAAACTCACCTTCCCCCACAACCACACAAATTTGGATTCCTCAGTAACACACACACACACACATCACACCACACCTCACCACACAAACCACAACCTCAATCCCTAAATAACAAACACACACACCAACCCTCACCCACACCCACCCATAATCACACACAACACAACACAACCCCCCCACACCTCACCCACATCCCCAAAAACCTGCCTCCTTAAAACAACACACACGCACACATATTTCCACTCTCTCCTGCAATAACACACACACACACACACACACCTCAATCCCTCAATAACACACATATACACTTCCACTCTCTCCTTCAGTAACAAACACATACATACACTTCCATTCTCTCTTACAGGCAGTACGTTCCAGATAATGTTAGCGGTGGGTGTGGTGTATCCGTTGGCCCTGGGTACATTGGTCATCAGTTGGAGGTGGTTGGCAGTACTCTCGGCCATACCAGCCATCGTACACTTTGGCCTCGTCTTCTTCATCAAGGAGTCACCCATCTTCCTCATGGCAAAGTAACATGAGATGAAGTTTTTTTGTTTGTTTTTTCTAGCTTTTTTTCCCTCATGGCTAAGTAAAATGAGAGGAAGTCAATTTTTTACATTTTTATTTTCCCCTCATGGCCAAGTAACAGGAGAGGAAGTTGGTTGTTGTTTTTTTAGTTTATTTTTCCTTCATGGCCAAATTAGTTGTGGTCAATAAAATATCTCTGTTTGATTATCTGTCAACAGTACATATAGTATTTATATTTCCATCTATGTTTCTATTTTTTGTAGGGGAAGGCTTGTAGATATGGTTACTTCACTCCAGTATTACAGAGGTGAGACAAGTGAATTTAGGGACCCCATGATGTAGTCAGAAAGTTGAAGGTTAGAGAATCCTTCAAATGTTGCCATGAAACACCACCTATATGGAAGGAGCTTGTTTTGCGGCATAGTCAGGAGGAATCAGAAGCCACCGAGCCTCATACACGATCACTGGGTCCTTAATTGATAATTATTTAAGATCAAATTACAAAGCTTATAATTACAGTAGACCCTCAATATACAGTGAATGAATACTTGTATCAACCACTTCCTTTTACACTCATTGAAGACCATCAAATGTTTCCCCAGGCTTGTGTTATTTATTACCATACGGACAAAGAGGTTTACTAAGCCTGTGTTAAAAAGATAGTGATAAATGTATTCATCATACCTCTCGAGGGAACACTGGGTCTCTCAAGTTCTTAATTATTCCTTGTTACCTGCAAAGTTGTGGCCAGTACTTTAAGGGAATGGTAGAATTTTGGTACATTGGAGAGTCATCATTCCTCCAAACAGGACCAGATGAACAAAAATAATGATGGCCTGTTGCTTGGAATAGATTGGAGGAATTAATTGCTGAAGATATACCAACATTGTATTACCCATTTAAGGGGATATTCTATTGATGTTGTAAATTGGATGGCTACTAATTCCTCCAAACTATGCCAGGAAACAGATCCTCCACTAGTTACACTAAGATTGTCTGTTTCCTGGCATAGTTTGGAGGAATCAGTGGCCCTCCAATTCACCAACAAAAGAGTTTCCCCTTAAGGGTTTGAGCTCCCCTTTGGACCCAACTACTGCTTTTCAATTCTTCAACTGTCCCTCCTTTCCTTTTATCATCTTCATGTTTGCAGTCCCACCTCTCCATCACCTTTTCCCTCATCCTACAGAGTCTTTCAGGCCTACAGTGGTTTTCTTTCATCCACAAATCAAATTAAATCAATCTTATTTACATCACAACATTCCTTCGTAAAATAAAATAAAATAAAATCAGTGTTATTTCTGCTACAACACTGAACCACACACTCCCCCAACAACAACAACACTGAACCACACTCTCCCCCCACAACAACAACAACAACAAAAACACTAAACCACACTCTCCCCCCACAGGTCGTCACTACAACGTTGAACTTGAGGTAACGTCAATGCAACAGGAGTGGGAAGAGGTGGTGAGAAATAAAGCATCACTGAGGGACCTACTGGTAAAGCCTCAACACCTACGACCTCTGTTTGTCACTGTGTGTGTCATGGTGTTTATGCAGACCAGCGGCATCATGCCAGTACTCGGTAACCTCTCCGTCATATTCAAGGTCAGTTGGAATTGTGGGAGGTCATGGGTCACAACCTCTCCGTTTTAATTAAGATCAGCTGGGGTTATGGGAGGTCAGGGTCACACCATACATGGATGGTTAATAAGTGAGCTACTGAATCCTCCATACTATATCACAAAACAGACAGATCTCGTATTAGTACCATTGAGGTGATTTTTTTTCCTGGAATAGTTTGGAGGAATTAGTAGCACTCCAATATGCCAAAATGAGATACTCCCCCATTATCTAAATTAGCGAGATATAGAAATTATATTGTTGTTGTTTTTCATGTCTCTTTTTATCATGTTTTTTGTTTCTCTTTCTCTATCAGTCTCAGATATATATGATGATACTAATTACAAAACTATTTCCATGATGACTGTTATCATATGAGTAGTAATTGTTGTTGTATTAGTAGAAGTCATTGTTTTATTATTATTAGTAGTAGTAGTAGTTGTTGTATTAGTAGTACTGTACTCTAGTAGTAATAATAATAGTAGTAGTTATTGTATTAGTAGTAGTGGTAGTAGTAAAAGTCATAGTAATTGTTGCATTACTAGTAGTAGTGGTAGTGGTAGTAGTAACAGTAGTAGTAGTAGTGTTTTTTTTTTTTAATGTTCCGACGCTGGACATAAGCTTCATCAGGCCCATTACCATGGCCCAGGTTATATGCTACTCACACACACATCACGACTTCCGAACTGGTACCCAGCCACAGAGGGAGGGATGTGAGGGTAATTCCCAAATACTGTAGCTGTTATGGTACCAGCGAGGGTGTTTTACGACGTTCGGTGGCCTTATAGTTAGTGCCTGAAACTCAAATTGGAAGAGTAAATATTCTCAGGCCCTCACCTGAGAGGAATCGATCTCCCAAACTATAGGTTACGAGTCCAGCACACTAACCACTTGGTTTGTATTAGTAGTAATTGTTGTAATTGTAATTGTAGTAGTAGTAGTAATTGTTGTACAGTAGTAGTAGTAATAGTAGTTGTAGTAGTAGTAATAGTAGTAGTCCTGTAGTTGTATTTTTAGTAGTAGTTGTAGTAGTAATACTGTAATAAGTTGTTTTTCCATGTGGTGTGTTGATGTGTATAGGCTGCTGGGAGTTCACTGAGTCCCAACACAAGTGCCATGTTGGTGGGTGTGGTACAGGTGTTGGCTTCTGTCACCTCTGCATTATTGGTTGACCATACAGGCAGGAAGGTTCTACTTGTACTCTCAGCATCCGTCATGTCCCTCACTCTAGGTGGGTAGTCTTCCTGTTGGTGTCTCTATTATATTTCCCATTATCAATTTCCCTCTTGTTCTTTTTCTCTCTCATCCTCTGTCATGTCTCTCGCTTAAGTTGGGTCTTCTTTCTTCTTGCCTGCTTTTGATCTCTCTTTTTATGTTCATTTATCTGTTTCCTTCTTTTTCTAACAGTCTATCCATTTCTTTGTCTGTACAATTGCATATGTCATTTAGTTAGTCTTTGTTTCTCTTGTTGTTGTTGTTCTTGTAGGAGCAGTACAGTAGTTGTAATACAGGAATAATAATAATAAATAATAATAATAATAATAATAATACTGTAATTATAATATTATTAATGTGGCTAGCACAGTGGTAGAGTGTGCGGCTGCAGTTTCTGTGGTCCAGCGTTCGAGTCCTGCTCGGGACACTGAAAAATCTTTCACTGTTGCCAGAGGTTACCACCCCTGTGAGCAAGGGGTGGGGGGTTTTAGTCGGCTGTCTGAGACCTTCCTGCTTACGCAGCCATAGCCAAAGCTGACTCAGGTCTCACGTGGGTGGAGTGGTCTCTGGGCCACTCATCATCTTTGTGATGTGTGCTATAATTGTGTTTCATACAGTCTAGTGTGTGCTTTACACTCTCCCATTGACTGCCACTCATTGGTGGCCTTTAACCTTTTATAATAGTAATAATAATTATTATAATAATTATAATAATAATTATAATAATTATAATAATAATGATAATAATAATAATAAGGATAGTAGTAAAAAAGGAGTAGTAGTGGTGGTAGTAGTAGTAGTAGTTGTTGTTGTAGTGGTAGTAGTAATTGTTGTATTAGTAGTAGTTGTAGTAATGATGATAATAGTAGTAGCAGTAATATGCCTTGGCACCCGAGTGAAGTAAAAATAATAACAGTTATTTTGTTTATTCACAACACCAGTGGTCCTCGGGATATACTTCGCCCTCATTGAAGGTGATGAAGGAGGAGGAGGAAGTAGAAGTGGTGAGTGGGTGGAGGAACACCTTAGTTGGTTGCCCCTCACTTTCCTCATCATATACTTCATTGGATTCTGCCTTGGCTTCGGTACCATCCCTTGGCTCCTCATGAGTGAGTATAAAACGGCTCTCCACGTCATAACCCTCATGGTCTTTGGTTTGGGTTGTACTGTAGTGACCGGACCAGACAGACAGATAAAGGCAAATCTCGAATACTGAACCAGTGAGGTACCCTTATGGCTCATTGGTAGAGGTATGGCCTGACATCTGTCTGGTACTGGGTTCGATTCCCCGTGGATACGCCCTGGGATTTTTAAGAGATCAATTTCTGGTTACTACAGTACTAGTAGTAGTTGTCGTTGTTGTAGTAAGAGTATTAGTAGTTGTTGTTGTTGATGTTCTCCAGGGGCAGAATGACCTCCTGCCCCACAGACCCCCAGTACGCTCTGGTCACAGTAAAAAAACAAATTAAAATATAGAATGGGCTGGCCCTATATGCCTGGGCTACCGAAGCACATCCCAGGGAAATGGGATCAGTACTGTAGTAGTTATTGCTGTTGTAAGAGTAGTAGTAGTAGAAACAAGAAATTATGTGCATGATTTGATTACTTACGAATACATTGTAATGAAGTACTACATTAATTTTGACAAATGTTGTTGTTGTTGAAGTTCCTCAAGCTGTCTGGCTGAGCAGCCCCGAGCCCCTGAGGAAGGCCATGGCCTGAACCTGGCTTTTCCACAGTGCCCTCAGAGAGTGTATGTTGTGTTGTTGGTGAGTGTGGTTGTGTGGATTGCTGTCTTCCATAATATGTTTAATAGAATGGGGTGCTATGTTGCATCCTGGACAGGCATCCACAATGGATCCATCCAGCTTCTTTTGATATGTCAGAATGGCTGGGTGGTGGCCACATCGCAGCCTGACCAGGTGGACTCTGTCCTCACGGAGAAGGGAGGATTCAGATGGGTGGATGTCAGGAGGTCGTGCAAGCAGCTGAGTGTTGTTCTTGAGTGTTTGGATGGATTGGTATGTGATTTGAGTATGGATATGTTTCTGTTGACTGGTTTGGGGTGGGCAGGGTATGAAAGATGATAATATTTGTGTATGATATCGTGTACTGGGTGTTGTTTAGATGTTCCTTGTCATGTGTGGGTGATCTGCCATGTAGTGTAGTCGGTAGTGTGGCTTTGTGGAGGCTGCAGCAAGTGTTTGTGTGCCTCTCATGTCAAGGTGGTTCTTGATCTTGACTTTGGTTTCATGGTGTAGGTGGTCTGTAGGTGTGGTAGCTGTGCAACATGTTATTATCTTCAGGGCTCTATTCTGTATGGTCTGAATTGTGTTGAGATGAGTCTCGGTGAGGTTTGAGGCCCAGGCAGGGCTTGCATAATCCATCACTAATCGGATATATTGTTTGTACACTGTGGTTGTGGTTTCTTTGTTGTGTCCAATTGTTGTGCTGGCAAGTGATCTGAGGGCATTAAGTCTTTCCATGCATTTGTTATTGATGGTTGTGATATGTTGTTTGAATGACATAGATGTGTTGTATGTTATGCCAAGTATTTTGTGTGTTGTTTATGGTGAGGTGTGGTGTGTAGCGGTGTTCAGCATTCCAGTTGGTGAGAAAGGTGACAGTTGACTTTTTGAGTGCTATTTTAAGTCTGTTTGTGGTGAACCAGGCATTAAGTGTGTTGAGGTAGGGTTAGAGGATGTGAGTGGCTGTGTCTGCATTTCTGTGTATACATGAGTGTGTTATGTCGTCTGCGTAGGAAGCTACGTGTATTTGTGGTGCCTGGGGTGTTGGTAGGTCATGCATGTATAAATTGAAAAGAGTGGGTGATAGTACAGATCCTTTGGGGACATCGTTGATGAAATTTCTAATGTTTGATGACTGACCAGCAAATGTAACATGGGCTACTCTTCCTTCCAAGAAGTTGGCTAACCATCTTTTTGTGTTGTTATACATGTTTGTGTTGTATATTTTGTTTGCGAGGTGGCGGGGGATGGCATCGAATGCTTTGCTAATGTCCAATGTGACGAGGAGTGTTCTGTGTGGGGGTCTATCTGAGTTCCTGCTATCATAGATTCTTTGTGTGAGGTCTGTGAGAAGAGTGTTTGTTGAGTGTAAAGGTCTGAAACCATGTGAGGATGCATGGGGAATGTGTGGTGTGACAAGACTAATGATGAGGAGCTCGGTTACTTTGGTGAGGGGTGCAAAGGAAGGTGATGGGGTAGTGAGATGAGGATAGTGTGTGATCTTTATTGGGTTTGTGGATAGTGATATTTCCATGCTTTCTGATGTTGGGTATTGTGTTGTGTGAGTGGCAGTAGTTTGCTATGTAAGACTACCTAATGTTATACCATAGTTACAATGATGAGTGTGTAAGCCACTTAAGGGGGTCATAAACTTTTGGTACATTAGAGTGCCTTGATTCCTTTAAAGAATGCCAGGAAACAGGACCATACAGACAATAAGTATGGCATCCTGTTGCTTGGAATATTTTGAAAGGAATTGTTGCTCCAGATTTACCACCATCATTTTACTATCTCTTTAATATTACAATATGTAGTTTACGTTAATGAGTGTGTACATCATTAGGTGAACTGTTCTCCCCGGCGGTGAGGGATGCAGCGTCTGGTTTGGTTATAATGGTTAACTGGATTGTCAGCTTTGGGATCACTTTTGTCTTCCAGCCCCTTCAGGTAAGTAGGTACTATTGTGTACTAATGTTCATTCACTCAGCCAGCCACAATATAACTGAAACATCCGTGGTTCAAACGATTTAACAACAGAGGGTGGATGGTGTTTGGTGTTTTGTCATTTGAACCACAGAGAATTCAATCATATTGTGGCTGGTTGAGGGAATGAATTTTTGTACTCCATGGGACACTGGGGGTCAATACTGTAATTGTCCTGATCCAAGACTCAACATACATGAATCTCTGTCATCCTCACATCCCACTCCTCCCGAATCACTTCACTTGGTAGGGATTCATATTGTGTATTGGATCAGGACACAATTATTGATCCCCAGTATATGTAAATTTAACTCATGTATACCTTTTACAGTAGGGCCTTGATTTAATGTAGATGATTAGTATTTGATTACTTGTATCAACCATTTCATTGTACAGTACACTTATTGAAGGCCACCAAATGTTTTCCCAGGCTTCTGTTATTCATTATCATACAGAGTAAGTAGTCTTCTGGTTCTGTGTTAAAAGGCAAGTGTTAACTATGTTAGCATTATATCAAGGATTTACTGTACTGTATACCCAACCTAGATTTATTATGACTATATAGATTATAATTAGCCCTTCCTTGTCTAGGGGTTGCCACGTGTTGCAAGACAGTGTGGGAGCAAACTACAGTAGTTCTTTAATATCTCAAGTTCATAACATGTAAGACAATGTGGGAGAAAATTAGCTCTTGTAATTGCCTCCATGTCAACACTTGTTGCAGGACAGTGTGGGTGCATCATGGGTGTTTCTGATCCTGGCTGGGTTCTGTCTACTGGCAGCCATCTTCAGTGCCTTGGTGGTACCCGAGACAAAAGGCCTCACACTACAACAGGTGTCAGCGCTTTTTACTGCCACGTCTTCCGAGGCATAGGCTAGGCAGGACTCAGTGTGGTGGGCAAGAATATCCGTGGTGTTGACGATAGTGTGGTGTACCAGTACGATGACTCCTTAGACACACTACAGAGCCATCATACCGGTACCACACCACTACCAGTATTCTTACCTACAGCCTCAATACACACACATGAGGGAGGCCACTATAGGGACCAACTTTTTTTTTCTCTCTCTCTGGGAGGCATTATGGGTTAGTGAATTATTACTGATAACGTAATCTTCTTTTATCCAAATGGCATGGGATTATTATACAATTCTGCTGGGGATTGAACTACTGTACATCATAACACACCACAACACAACACACACCTTCCTTCACATTGTTCACCACACCACACACCTTCCTTCACATAATTCACCACACCACACACCTTACCTTCCTTCACACTTCACCACACCATACCCATTCTTTCACACTGTTCTCCACACCACACATCACTACACCACTATACACTGTTCACCATATTACTTCACTACTCTCTGCTGTATAATGTTAATGTTGAGGGAATGTAAATGAAAAAAAGAAAATGTTTATTACAAAAGCTTTATTGATACCAAATGTTCTAAAAAAATTCTATGAGTCACATCAATAGAAGAGAATGATAGAACAATTCAGTGCAACAGTTCCAAAGATTTACATTGACTAAAAATCCTAAACTGAGCCAAGGAACAGAAGATTCGTGCCACAGTAAAGGAATATGAGTTATGGGATCTGTTTTGCCGAGTACTAAAGTGATCTATCAAACTTTCTGCGATGCTGTGAAATACATGACATCACTGTATATGGAAATGCAGCAGTAGTCATGGTGGATAATTTTTCACTATAGCCACAACAAAACAGACTATAGCTTCATCCTTGTTTATGGAAGAACTATGTAATTAAATCTATGGTGCGTTTATTTTTATTTGATCCCGGTGAAAATGTACCAATTGCCTTATAAGTATTATCATCTTAGATAAAAATGTTGAGTATTTTCCAGTGTTTTTGTAAGTTGCACATAAGCTTATTACTTACATGTGTATATTTTTGGTGTAATTTGTCTTGGGTTGTATTTCCATTTAATTAAAATTTCAGTGTAATTTGTCTTGCATTACATGTACAATTGCCAGCACTTATGACTGGTACAAGAAAAGAGGACTGGCAACGATGACTACCCATTATAAGTGCTGGCAACTGTACATTTAAAATTTTTATGTAATTTGTCTTGTATTGCATAACAATAATTGTACTGTAATGAGGGAGCCAATACATTTTCACTAGGTCAAAATAAAATGAAGTATAGCAAACTAACTACAGCCAAATGCCTTACTTGCTAACAGAGTGGCAAATGTCATTAAAAAGTGTGTATAATACATTTCAATGTGTTGTATAATTATATTAGGGATGAAACAGTGAAATTATTCCCTTGTTGTTCACTATACAACATGACTTAACGGGGTAGTACAGTGGTAAATCTGAAGCAACTATTTCCTCCAAACTATTCCAAGCAACAGGACACCATTATTTTTGTTAATCTAGTCCTGTTTCCTGGCATACTTTGGAGGAATCAAGGCACTCCAATGTACCAAAAGTATACTATCCTCTTAATGGAACTGGACAGGAAATGAATATGAAGCTGGTAAAAGTAGAAGCAAAACAAACTGTGGTTAAAGAATGTTTGTGGTAATACTGTATTGGCATAAACAAATATACTGTCTTCTTTTTTATTTTACCCTGGCAAAAATGCACCGATTCCCTTTTAAGGGGATAGTACAGTGTTTGTAGTAAACCCGGAGCAACTGATTCCTCCAAACTGTTCCAGGCACCAGGATACCATTATTTTTGTTAATCTGGTCCTGTTTCGTAGGATACTTTGGAGGAATCGAGGCACTCTAATGTACCCAATGTATAGTATCCCCTTAAGTAATATCACCTTAGACTGGTACATGGTTTGCTTACAATGCAGTGTCTATAAATTGATGGTAAAAAACTAGTTGTGTACATTTTTGGTGTAATATATCTTGGAATGCATTAAAGTTACCGAAAGAGCCAAGACATAAAAAGTAGGAGCCAGTACATTTTCGCCAGATTAAGAAATACATGGAGTACAGTACAGTTGAGGTGTACAGTAGGCCCTTGATATAAGATGAATATATTTAGCACTACTGTATCCTTTTAATACAGGCTCAGTAAATCACTTAGTGTGTATGGTAACGATTAACAGAAGCCTGGAAAAACATTTGGGGATCTTCAGTGAGTGATCGAGTGTAAAATGAAGTGGTGGATACAAGTATTTATTCATTGTATATTCAGGGTCTACAGTATATTTGAAATTCACAATTGCATTAATGTAGAAAGGTAAGGATAAAGCAATATATCTTCAAAACAGGTGTATTGTACCATAGGCACACAATACAATGCTAACATATTCAACGTATTCCATTTAACACACACCCAAAAGATCACTGAGTTTGTCTGTATGGTAACGAATAACAGAAACCTGGGTAAACATTTGGTGGTGAGCTATGTTTTGTCGTTCGAATCGCAGACAATTCAGTGATATCATGGCTGACAGAAAAAATGAAGTTTAGTGTACCATAATCACAAGTATATTATTACACCTGTTTTAAAGTTGGGATATTATTTAAAGTTAGAATATCATTTTACACTCCATAGTAAATAAACTCTTGTACAATAATACACTGGTTTTGAAGTTGGAAGTATGTTTTGAAATACTGTACTGTACAGTAGATAATTATTTTGTGCACCAAAGTTTGAACATAATTTCAATTACAAGTTTACACCTGTTTTGATGTTAGAGTACAGTATTATTTTGTGCACCATAGTACTGTACATAATCTCAGGTGCATGTTCAATATTAGGCCTACACTGGTATTGAAATTAGAGTACACTTGTATTATTTGAAGTTTGCGTATGCAAGAACATCCATGGTGTTGATGATGATGTACTGGTATGGTGGCTCTGTTGTTTGCCTATTGAGCCATCGTACCAGTACCATGCCATCGTATGCACCATGAATGTTCTTGAATATGGCCCACAATGTCAAGTACAATACTGTATTGAAGTTTGAGTATTATTGTAAGTATATTATTAACATGATAAGCTACAAATGACTCCTGGTGGCAATAATATATAAATCACACAACGAGAAGGATGTAAAGATCTCTCATAATTATCATCTGTATTCATAGGGATATTTTCTTGCCGATAAATGGAGGGCTACTGATTCCTCCAAACTACGCCATGAAACAGATCCACTATAAGTAACACTCAGGTAGTTTGTTTCCTGGTTTAGTTTGGAGGAATCAGTAGCCCTCCAATTTACCAACAAGTCTCTCCTTAACAACATAATATCCACTACTGTACCATGTTTTTATTTTACTGTGTGTATTGTTTATGGAGCTAAATAAGAGTCGTATGCAAGAACATCGATAGTGTTGACATTGGTGTGGTACTGGTACCATGACTCCATAGACACACTAGTGTCATCGTACCGGTACCACACCATCGTCAACACCACGGATATTCTTACATACGACTCTGACTGCAAAGGTTTTCATGAAGAGGCAATGGGGAACTTTCCTTGATAAAGTAGGTATTTATTTTGTCCTCTTGATGTATTGTTGATTTGGTAAACAGAAAAAGTATTTACAGAATATCGTATAATAACCACAATGTAATACAATAGACCCTTGATATAACACAAATAAGTATAAGGATTTGTTTCCACCAGTTCATATTACACTCACTGAAGACCACCATATGTTTTCTCCAGCCAGACTTAATTAAGGGGGTAGTACAATATTGCTGGTGGTAAATATGGAACAACTGATTCCTCCAGACTATTCCAAGCAACAAACAGGTCACCATTATCATTGTTAATCTGGTCCTGTTTCCTGATATACCTTGGAGGAATCAATCGAGGCACTCCAACGTAGGTCAACCAAAAGTATATTATTGTATTACCCCTCCTCAAGTTATTCCTTACCATACAGACTAAGTAAGTGATTTACTGGCCAGTGTTAAATGTTATATCAAGGGCCAAACTATGCAAAGACAGTAAAAGAGAATGTGTTATATGCATAAATTTTTATGAATGGGGTAACTGCAATTATTTTACTTTACCTAACAGTGAAGAAAATTCTCAAATGAGCATAGAGAATTAAAAATCCAATGTGAGAAAATGATGTCCCAAAAAAGTTCTACAAATCCAAAAGATACCCACCCCCGAGAGAGAGAAAAATGAAAATTCCCACATAAAAGTTAAAAAATAATAATGCCCAATAAACACACTGTACATGGTCTGCTATGGAAAGTTCCCCACTATGTTACTGTAATCTGAAAGCCCTGGTTATACCGAGTTTATATTGGCTTGTATGCTGTCAGTCCATATCCTCTATAGCATATTATAGGTACAGTTGCCTCCACAAGTAATGAGTACAGCATCCAGTGGTGCGTCAGGTGAAATGTGGCATTACTGTGTTTGTTTACATAGTGTGCTTATGGTGGATACTAGAGCATGAGTGAGTTTTGTCCATTCATTTACTATTACTACTGGTAAACATACACGGTGTTGCCACATTTTACCAAACCCACTGGATGCTGTGCTCGTTACGAGTGGAGGCAACTGTACACTCATATTTTGGTAACATTGCTGGATAAAGACTGTGTAGTGGGAATGATAAGGGGTGAATGGTGTTGGGGATGCTTTGTTGTTGTTCTCTTACTCCTCTTTAGAACATGTCATAATAACTCAATGGTGAATTCTGATGTATTTTGAAATGTGGACACCAGTCTCTCTGTATATAAACGACCGTGTCCTCATATGTACACACCCATTGTTTTAGAGGTTAAGGGGGTAGTACAGCGTTGGTGGTAAATCTGAAGCAAGTGATTCCTCCAAAGTATTCCAAGCAAAGGGGTTCCATTACTTTTGTTCAACTGGTCCTGTTTCTCAACATACTTTGGAGGAATCAAGGTGCCCTAATTTACCATAAACTGTATTATCCCCATAACTGAATAACCAGGTAATTAACAATAACACTACTGTACTGCTACCTGATAAAATGCTAAATGAAACTACTTGAAAAAAAGGAAAGATAGCTTTACATGACAACTTTTAGCAACTCATCTAAAAATTATTATGTCATAACTTAGAAATAATATTAAAGTATGTATGTACTGCACTTTGATGATTCTATGATTATAAGTAGAATGCATTTAAGTATAGAAATGAACTATATTTATAGAGTTTTGCCCTAGTATTTTTGGCAGTAAAGTTTTCTCTCTTCATTCATATCTAATAAACTGGATTCATCCTACCTTTATCCTGCTTTGTGCATGCTTGTTTTTCTAATATTACTTCAATTTCCTTACAACTAATCTTCCTCCCCTTTTCTTCCTCCCATCCAGCACAGATTCCTATACAGTACCTGCTACAGTAATCCCTTGTTTTGCACTGTGGTTATGGGTGTGTATTTCTGTATACCGTTTGCTATGAATCTGTGTACAGGTACAGTAAAACCTCATTATCCACTGGGGTTTATGGGTGTGTAATGTATAAAGGGGATTTACTGTATACATATTCATTACAAACAATACAATACACACTCACAATTAACAACAGTGCAAAACAAACAAGGCATTACTGTACTTCAACTCTCTTTTCCTCTACGTCTTTGGTAAGATTTTTTTTCACTTATGTTATGCTATACTTCCCCTTTCCTTCATTATCTACTTCCTACCTACACTATATTTTGTTTCTTCCTTTCTTCATTATCTACTGCATATCTACACTAACTACCTTTATCTTGCTTTATTTCTCCTCCTCCATAGTTTCTTATTATCTCTTCATCCTCTCTCTCATTGATGGCTTCCATCTCTCCTCTAACATTATCCTTCACAATATCTTTCTCTTTCTCCACCTACTGTCCAATGTATTTCTCCCTCACTCTTCTTCCACCACCATCATCCACACAATAGCACCCTCTTCAACCACCACCATCTACACACTATCACCCTCACCCTTCTTCCTCCACCATTATCATCTACACAATATTTCCATCTTCCTCCACCATCATCTATACACTATCTCCCTCACTCTTCCTCCACCATCACCTACTGCTGATGCTCCACTTCTCCTTCCTCCACCACCTCTGTTCTATCCCTTCCCTGCCTTCCCTGTTGTCTTCTTGCTTTATGGGTCCACTTCCTGCCTTGCCTACGTTGTTGTCTGCGAGTCTTGCGTCGTTGTTTTCGTTGCATCTTACGCGCTGCCTTCCTTGCCTTGATCTCATCCCTGCAAAATGGTCATGATACTTTGAATGCAATCATCATAATCTTTAGGATGAATTGATGGGTGCTCTGATTCTTCCAATTTAGTTCTAGTTAATCTGATCCCTGGAAAAGGTTTATGATACAATACATTAAAGGGAATCATATTTTCTTCTATGGAATGAATTGGCAGGCTTGATTCCTTCAAAACTAATATACCCTGGAAACAATTCACACAGAGTGGCTGTACCAACTGGGACGAAGTGTGAGATAACTCTGAGGGGCGAGAGGATGGAGGAAGTGAAGGAGTTTAAGTACCTGGGTACAGTTATGTGTAAACATGGAAGTATGGAAGGAGAAATTAGGGAGAGAGCAGTGAAGGGTAGACAGGTCATAGGATCACTGGGGAGGATTATGAAGGGTAGAAGTGTGAGTATGGAAGTGAAAAGGGGACTACGAAATAGTATAATCCTGCCAACACTGACATATGCGTCGGAGACATGGACATGGAGTAGGGCGCATCAGTCTAGAATAGGTGCTGTGGAAATGAGTTACTTGAGAGGAGCATGTGGACTTACTAGATGGGATGGAGAAAGTAATGAGAGTGTATATGAGAGATGTGGTATGAGTGAGAAGGCAATTGGTATTGAGTGTGGAGTGGTTGAGAGAGTGAAACGTAATACATTGAGATGGTATGGACATGTGGAGAGAATGCAAGGCGAGGAATTTGTAAAGAAGGTGTATGGAAGTGAAGTTGTAGGACCTGGTGTGAGAGGCAGACCACCGGTTAGATGGCAGAACAGAGTGGAAGAGTATGTAAAGGAGAGAAACGTGAGGGGCAGAGTAGGGCTTGAACAAGTAAGGAGGGAGTGTTGGAACAGGGAGAACTGGAGACACTTCTGCCGTGGCCACCCCCTTGATGGGAGTTCCCGGAGGGAACGAGGCGTCGGAGCTATAGATAGATAGATAGATAGAACAATTCACACACATACACACACAGTACTGTACTGAAAATGGCAGAAATGGCAAAACATGCACACATTCACTCCACCTACACACACATACACATACTAACAATAACAGAAACAGATGAACAAACACACACACACACACACACACTCCTATCCCCCCCTCACACACACTTACCAAATATCTGAGGTGAAGTTGGTACAGCAGGTTCTAAAGATGTCAATACACGTGTCCTGGGCAATATTATACTGGTGGTTGGCAAAGGTGGCTACGATCTCATTGTTGGAGTTGCAGCTTGGGTGAACGCCATCGTCTGTTAAACAAACATTTATTCCACTTCATAATTTTTTTCCCCTTCTTTTCTCTATAAATAGAGTGTACAGTAATCTTTCGTTTTCCACAGGTGTTATGAATGTGTATGGTACCATTTTCCATGAATCCGTTAAACAGTAAATCCTCATTATCAACTGGGTTTATGGGTGTGTAATGTACAAAGCGGGTATACTGTACACAGATTCATTCCAAGCAGTACAATACACACACCCAAAACACCAGTGGAAAAAAAGGGATCACTGTGCAGTACTTAATTTTACTTCCTCCCTACTTTTTTTCTATGCCAAAATTAATGGTTCTTGGATTTAGATAACAATTAGTAGCATGACCTGGACAAATAGTTTTTTTTTTTTTTTTTTTTTTATATGTTCTGACACTGGACATAGGCTTCATCAAGCCCGTTACCATGGCCCAGGTCAACTGCTACTCACACACACATACGTCACGACTTCCGAACTGGTACCCAGCCACTGAGGGAGGGAAGTGAGGGTAATTCCCAAATACTGCAGCTGTTATGGTACCATTGAGGGTGTTTTACGACGTTCGGTGGCCTTATAGTTAGTGCCTCAAACTCAAATCGGAAGAGTAAATATTCTCAGGCCCTCACCTGAGAGGATCGATCTCCCGACCTCCAGGTAATGAGTCCAGAACACTAACCACTCGGCCACCTCCCCTAAAACAATAAAGTGTATAATGGTATACTGGTCACTTGTATTTCCTGCTAAAGATGTTGGCAATATTGTACTTTAAGGGGATGATAGTTATAGTCAAACCAGCCTTACTTGATACTCGGGGTAGTGGCCTGGCCTGTCCCGCATTGCTGCCACATATACAGTCGACAGCCATAATATGATCTCTCTCGCTCGCTCATACTGTCATTGCTTGCCTTAATCACTATAAAATCATTAGTTGTTTTATGCTACTACTTGGTTTTATGAATAACTTTCGATTTGAAGATGGAACAACTACTTTGTATAACTTCCGGTACACGTGGCAACGCATATGGGTCGTGCTGCGTTGCCGTCTCAGTACCTTTGACACATGACACACCCAGGTCGCACCTACCTGCCTACCAATTGTCAGGTCTCGGGGTCAAGTACAGTAATTCATTCCTTGCCATACCATCACCATGGAATGTGCATCACCCTCCCGCTCTCCTGCTTTACACAGCCAAGCAAAGGAAATTATCTATAAAGTAAATAGATATTTTATAGAAGAAAAGGCCAATAGAGGACCTTTACTCCCACCCTCACAAGCACTCGTCCGGACAGCAAATGCCACAGGTGTCAGCATAGCCACAGTGAAAAGAATTTGCTGCAAAATCAACAAAGCCTGTGATGCAGAAGAACAAAACGAACCAACATTCTCTTCACCAAAGAAAAGAATTCGTCTTGCCCCTGTGACAGATTTGGATGACTTCGAGAAGAGTGTGCTGAGAAGAACAGTCTTGGAATTTTACACGAAGAAGGAAATCCCAACTTTACAAAAAATAAAGGATGAGGTGGCAGAAAAAATTTCCTATACTGGTTGTACCGAGTCCCTTCGCAAGGTACTGCTGCAAATTGGATTTAAATTCTCAAGAGTTGATGGCCGCCGTTTTCTTATGGAAAGGAATGATGTACTCGCTGCTCGAACAAGATTCCTGCGAGAAATGCGGCAGCACAAACAGTCATCCAACAATATCGTGTATCTTGATGAAACTTGGGTGAATCAAAACTACACGGTTGGAAGATGCTGGACTGACACCGAAGCAAATCACGCCACTGGGGTGAAGCCACCTACAGGAAAAGGTGCTCGGTTAATCATTCTTCATGCAGGATCAAGAGATGGCTTTGTCAACAATGCTGCGCTAATTTTCCAGGCAAAAAATGATGGTGATTACCACAACCAAATGAATTCTGTTGTTTTTGAAAGGTGGTTCAGACAGCAGTTACTGCCCAATATTTCTCCAAATTCCGTCATTGTAATGGATAATGCATCGTACCACAGCATGCAACTAGAAAAATTGCCAACATCGTCTTGGAGAAAAGGAGACATTAAAGAATGGCTTATAAAGAAGGGGGCTCATCCATGTGATGATTTATCTAAGGCAGAATTGTATGAGCTGGCAAAAAATATGTCCAAAGACTGTAAGAAATACCTGATTGACACAATTGCTGCAGAAGCTGGACACACGGTTGTTCGATTACCGCCCTACCATTGCCACTATAATCCAATTGAGTTGATATGGGCTCAAGTAAAAACCAGCATTGCAAAACAAAACAATTTTAAAATTGCTGACCTAAAAATTCTAGCCAAAGAAGCATTGGGTAATATAAAACTTGAAAACTGGTTGAAAGCTGTGAGACATGCAGAACAGCTACAAGAACGCGATGCACAGCAGGATGTAGCAGTTGAAAAGTATAAGGAGTCATTCATCATAAACATCAGTGAAAGCTCAGATGACGAAGACTCGGAGTAAATAGGCCTAAAGAACTCGAGGATTATGCCTACTGGGGAAACCTCTTTAAAAAAAGCGCGCCAAGACTTGTACCCCAGTGGTGGTGAGGAAACAAAGTCATAGGATGAGAAAAAAACTAAAGTATATTGAGACACAGACAGATAGAGAGACAGGCAGACAGACAGACGGGAGGGTGAGGTGAAGAGGGGGATTATAAGATTATAGGCGTGTGGCTGACCCCGGGATAGACGTGGCAATAGCGCAGCCAGGTCAAGCCACCACCCCGAGTATCAAGTAAGGCTGGTTTGACTATAGTGGCCAGTGCTTGGAATAGTATGGAGGAATTTCTGTATTTGTTTTTACATTTACAAAATTGAATTACTGTACTTGTTTTTACATCACAAAATTGAATAACTGTACTTGATTTTACATTACAGAATTGAATTACTTACCCTCAGATGTAGAGTTGATGGTCAGGATGTATTTCTTGTGTTTGACGCCTTGTTTACAACAGAACTTGATGCCTGGAGGGTGATTGGCCTTCTCTGTGGGGTGTAAGGTTGGGTCAGGTTGTGTGGGTTAATTTAGGTTAGGTTAGGTAAGGGTGAATTGAGTTAATTAAGGTTAGGTTAACTTAAGCTTGGTTGGGTTAGGTGAGGTGAGGTTAAGTTAGGTGAGGTGGGTTGGGTTGGGTTGGGTGAAATTTATCTGACTATTTTCTTGTAATGTCACAGTACGGTACCAAATGTCCTTTATATGTAATTTTACAGTAATACTAAATGCATTAGACCTGTTTATGTAATGTTACAGTAATACTAAATGCACTAGACCTGTTTATGTAATGTTACAGTACCAAATGCTCAATAGACAGGTACAGTACAGACTTGTTATATCTCTATATTATTATACACTATTGTTAACTTACAAAGCTTGTACTATCATTCACAATACAGTAGATCCTCAATGTATTACAAACTTATTTAACACTTTTCACTTAATACAGATTCAGTAGATAACTTAAGGGGGTTTGTAATACAATAATCCATTAGAGCTCCTTTTTTCCTCCAAAGTACGTCATATAGCAGGACCAGTTTAACAAAAATTGTGATTATGGTGGTTTGTTGCTTGGAATAGTTTGGAGGAATCAGCTGCTCCAAATTTACACTATTACTCCCTTAAGTCTGCAGAGTGATTTACAATGAGGAAACAAGTGTAAAATAAAGTGATGTATACAAGTATTTATTAGCATTATAATTATCAAGCGTGTAATGAATTTAATTGTCATATGAAATGTGTGTAGTATTCAAACTTGACTCACTTCTCTCCATACGTCTCATCTTCTTTCTCATACGACGGTTGATACGGTGGTGTCCTCTCCCTATCTCTCCCTCCACTGCCTCTCCCTCCGCTGCCTCCCCCTCTGCTGCCTCCCCCTCTGCTGCCTCCCCCTCCGCTGCCTCCATCTCCCTCTCTTCAGCCACTTCGGTTTCATGGCTTGAATTTCGGTGACTGCTTGAGTTTCCATAAGTAGTGTTCCCCAGAAGAAGGTCAATGAGCTTCTCTTCCTCTACCTGGTGAAAGAAATTACTGGTATAAATAACAGTACAGAGTAGAACCCCCCCCCCCCCCCCCCCCACATACACACACACACTCCATATCTCAACCCCTCAATCCCTGTTGGAGGAGGGAGCAACCCCCACATCTCCTTGTTGGACTACAAGGGGTACAGCTATGTTTGCATCCATAGCAAGGCCCGACAGCAAAAGCTGGTTTACCCCTGCCACTTCACTACAGGGCAAAACTCCCCCTCCTGCATCCAGCTGGTCAATGGGCCACACTCAATGCCGGCCCCTCCCCAAAGGACTGTGAAGCCATGTCCACTCTTCAAGCATTCAACACCCTCCTCCACTTATTTCTGTCACATGCAATAACTCTGCCTTGCTCCAGATATATGTCTTCCACTCAGAGCTCCTTTCACAATGTCCATCCATCTCCTCTGTGGCCTTCCTGTCCTCCTTACGCCTCCCATTTCTGAGCTCCCTATCCTCTTTACCATTCTATTTTCCTCTATTCACTCCACATGTCCAAACCATCTTAACACACTCTGCTCTGCACGGCCTGCTAACTCGCTCATGACACCTGTCCTTCTCCTCACTTCCTCATTCCTGATGCTTTCCATTTGAGTCACACCACACATGCTCCTCAGACATCTAATTTCTACTACATTCAACCTTCTCTTCTAATTTTATTCCATATTCCACAGTACAGACCTGTATAAAATAAGGTGTCAGTAAGTGAAGAGTAATCCAAGCAAAATACACCAATAATCTACACAACTAGGTACAGTAGGCTCACACCAATAACGACTTCCAAAATAACGTTTTCAGCAATAACGGTAAGTTAGAATAAACACTCACTTTCTATAATAACGTTTAGATTCTCTCAAATAACGTATATTTTCAAATAACTTATATCTCTCATTTAGAATAGCGTTTGTTTTCCGCCATCTTGTGACGTCAGCCACCCCCACACGGACCCTCGGTCCCTCCCCTCCCCAGTCCCCAGTTCCCGCGCTCACTTTCCTCGGTTCACTAGTGCTGCGTGTGTGGTTTTCGCCTCTATTGCGCTCTGTCTCAAGTGTTGGCGGTCAACAATGGCTTACGCCTCACGTGTGGGAAGCAGCAGTGGTGGTGGTGGGAGGGGGAACTTGCTACCAGAACTCCCGGGAACTTCTAATAATTCCTCTGCCAAAAGTTTGAGAACAAAACGACAAAGTCACAAGAACCGAGCATACTCGCTTCAGGATAAAGAAAATATTGTTACAATGATCGAGAGTGGTGCAAGGAACATTGAAATTGTGAGGAAGTCGAACTGTCCTGAATCTACAGTACGGAATATAAAGAGAAACTTAGTGGAAATCAAGAAGAGTATTTCATTGGCTAAGAAATACTTCGGTAGTGATGGAAATGCTAAGCGAGCATGGGTCAAATTCCTGGGGTGGCGGCACCAATTAACCCTATATACATGTATTTCAATGTCACGCAAATAACGTTTTCGCAAATAACGGCGTTTTTCAGGCACTAATTAGGCGTTATTGGTGTGATCCTACTGTACTTTACTTTTGCCTGGTGGGGTTGACTTTATTTACTGTGAATTCCAGGGATCCCCACAGAGTTAGAAGAAACACAGATGTATGATCTGATTTTTGCAGGTTTTTATGCAGGTTAAGGGGGTATACAGCCTAGTACAATGTTGCTGGTGATAAATCTGGAGCAACTGCTTCCTCTAAACTATTCCAAGCAACAGGATACCATTATATTTATTCTTTGGTTCTATTTTCTGACGTACATACTTCAGAAGGAATCAAGGTGCTCCAACATACCAAAAGTATACTATATCCCCTTAAAACTGACTGTACAGTATTGTTTTTAGGCAGGTTAATAATTAGAATATATCATTTATGCAGGTTAACAATTAGAATCTAGTTTTTACATTGAACTTGACACAGGCCACACATTGAGTAATTGTTGTAGTATTACCTGAGGGTGAGTAGTGTTGTGGTGGTGGTGGTCAGGTACTCCTTCTGTTGTATTGTTACCTGAAGAAAAAATATCAACCCAATGAATATCACTGAACCAAAATTAATTAAAAAGAATGAAGAATTAACAAAAAGGTAATGAAACACTGAACCAAAAATAATTAGAATGTATGAAGGAAGACAAGAGTACCAAGGCAATGAATATCAGTGAACCAAAATTAATATATATTGATGATAATAAGAATGACAACAACAGTACCGTACCTGCGACATTGTTCCTCCTTCTATTTTGCCGTTGTTGTCTTTTATTCTGTTTCTTTATCTTTTTCCACGCCTTCTTGGCCTGTCGCTGTTCTTGTCTCCTGCTAAGAAAAAATGTTTGCTGTATTATCATCATCATCATTAATGGGGATCCTATATTTTTGGTACATTAGAGTGCCTTGATTCCTCTAAACTATGCCAGGAAACAGGACCAGATGAACAAATATAATGGTGGTTTGTTGTTGCTTGGAATAGTCTGGAAAAATCAGTTGCTCCAGATTTACCACCAACACTGTACGTCCCCCTTCTGTCTAAATGTTCTTTGTATCCATTGTATGATCCCTATTGTCCTTATTACCAATGTTTGTTGTTTGTGTATGCATTTATTCACTTCTCTGTTTGTTTTCTTTTACAGTATTTGTCCAATATTTCTGTAACATTCATAGCACAGTTCCATATAGGCCAATGGTGTGGTATTGGTACAACAACTCCATAGACATACTAAAGAGCTATCGTACCGGTACCATGCCATTGTCAACACCATGGATATTCTTGCATACGATGACTCCACAGGCACACCACAAAGCCATTGTATCGGTACAACACCATCGTCAACACGGGTATTCTTGCATACGGCCCACTGACTAAGTTTGATCTCCTTCCCAACACCAACCCAATGCTGGACATTCCGTACCTTTGTTTACGGTTCCTGGGGTGAGCATTGTTGCCGTTGTTATTGTTGTTTGTTGCCTGCCTCCGAGCCTGGCGTCTGAGGAAACAGGTGCTTGCTACATTAAATCCTCATTAGACAGTAGACCCTCGATATACAATGAATAAAATACTTGTATCCACCACTTCATTTTATACTTAGTCACTCATTGAAGATCACCAAATGGTTTCCCAGGCTTGTGTTATTCTTACCATAGAGACTAAATGATTTATTGAGCCTGTGTTAAAAGGATAGTGATATATTTAATCATCTTATATCAAGGGCCTACTGTATAAATACAGCTGTATTAGGATTATAGATATGAAATACATGTATAGGGTGGTCATAAAGTCTTTAACTGATTTCAACACATCATGTTAGTTATAGATTTCAGATCTGTAAGAAAGCCAAAAAAATTTAGTAATTTGTTAAACATAATGCCCAAATTTTACGTTTGAATTTACTATAGTTCAGATTTATGCATATCATTACCAGTAATTTGTTAAAGATTTTATATTCATTCTGTATATCAAGTGAAATAATTCCATGTATAAACAAATACTAAGGGGGTAGGACAGTGTTGGTAAATCTGATGTAACTGATTCCTCCAAACTATTCCAAAAAACAGGACACTATTACTTCTGTTAAGCAGGTCCTGTTTCCTGGCATACATTGGAGGAATCAAGATGCTCCAATGTGCCAAAAGTATACTATCCCCTTAACCAATGGAGTTGAACTGAAGAGAAAGAAAAAATACTGTGGTAGGCCTGAATAACCCTGTAGGACAAAGAAGGAGATAGAGAGGATGGACAGCAAGAATAAGGCAAATAGATAGAAAGGAAGGACTGCAAGAACAAAGCAAATACTGTAGATGGAAAGGAGAGACAGCAAGAACAAAGCAAAGAGATAGAAAGAAAGGGACTAAATACAGTAGATGGGAATGAGAGACAGTAAGAACAAAGCAAAGAGATGGAAAGGAGGGGCAGCAAGCACAAGTGATAAATGCCAGTGATAAACAAACAAGGCATTACTTTACCAAGACCTTACCTGCCAGCTCGTCTGATCTTCTGGCGCTTCTGTTGACGTTTCTTTTTCTTGGCGAGACGTTTAGCTTCCTTCCTGTCCTGACGATCCCTCTGTCTGGTTGACCTCTGGACAGACACACACATAAATTATATCAACAGCAGATCTAAGTAAAATATACTCTTGGTTCATACTAACTTCTCCATAAAGAGACCAACAAATCTTATAGCTTATTGTTGTGTTATATACCATAGATCAGTGTCTTGTACTTACCCCATTAACAACATGTGGTTTGTTGTTGTTGCTTCCCCTCACCACCGTGGCCTCACCATCACTGCCAACCTGGAGTGGTGCACAGCCATTCATGAAATCACGTCAGGAGAGAAACTCTTGGACAGTAATTTGGAAGGCTACTGAATCTTCCAAACTATATTCATGAAGTAGATACGTTATTAATAACATTTATTTTAAAAGTTACAATGACTGTATGGACACTGATGGCTGTATGCAAGAACACTGATGGTGTTGACAATGGTGTGATACCGGTATGAAGACTCAACAGACACACTACAGAGCCACTGTACCAGTACCAAGCCACTGTCAACACTACCAATTTTCTTACATACATCACTGAGACTCACCAAAGGTTCATTATCTGTTGTCGTTGCCTCGTCTCCCACATAGTCACTTGCCTCAGTATCATCGTCATAGTCATCATCGTCCTCCTGTCGATAGTAACAAAAACTATAGTGTACAGAACCTATTACATACTATTACTGTACACAATGAAAATTAAGCTCCACTCTTTGGAACTGTACTGTATATGAACTTAAACATTTCTTTTTATGAATTACATACTACAGTACCCAGTGAAAATTACATTCTCTGGAACTGTACTGTACAGTCGGCAAAAAAAGTTTCGTTACCACCCCTACGTTAATTTTACCATGGGTAAGCCCGGTAGGGTTGGTACTCCACGCACTGGGCAGCTGTCATCCGGGACATGCTGGACGGGAATTGTCATTGCCCCGGCAGTGTCAACTTCTTTATATCAAAAGTTTAGCTGATTTTAAATTAAATTTTGAGTGTTAAAGAACTCTTACTATTTAACTATTCATTATTAAACATAAGGAAATGCGTTTTGAGTATTTTAGAACAAGAATAACCGTGAAATACCCAGAAATTATAGCACTGGCTGAAAGAATGTCATTCCTACTTGGCTGCCCATGACACACTGAGGGGCAGTGGCCAGGGGCACGGACTTATGAAGGCCGGAGGGTGGCGGAGGTACGACACTCACCAGTCAGGCGTACCAGCATTACATCACACTGTTTTAGGGATGGTAACGAAACTTTTTTTGCCGACTGTACATGAACCAAAATATTTCTTATTAAAGATGTGCCATTAATGTATGTACACATGATAAAAAAAACTATGGAGCTGGAGAGATCTGATGGTTCTGTGAATGATGGGCACAGCTCATGATGTCCTAGGAATAAACAAGCTATTTTTCAGTATCCATCGTCTCAGGTGTCAGAATGTTTCACACGTGAAATGTGTGATAATTTTTTAATTGTGTGTACATATCACCAGGGACTGTCAAGTACAGTATCTCAAACTTTGCCAATGCAGTCAATACAGTGTCATTTATATCATTATTTATCTGAGCCAATACAGTCAATACCTTATCTTTTTTTATTATTATTTAACTGAGCCAATACAGTCAACACCATATCCTTTTATTTATTACTTAACTCTGCCCAGGGGGGCTGACTTTATTCTCTGTGAATATTAGCCATCCCCCACAGGGCTAGAATAAAGATTGTTGTAGGACCTGGTCACTTTCTAGTGGATTTGACAAGATCTGCCCACATGGATTAAAAATCCATGTGAGGTGTACTGCAACTGGAGGCTCTTTTTTTTTTTTTTTTTTTTTTTTTTTTCCCACTGTTGTGTAGACTGCCAGCACACAGGGGTGCATTATCCCTCTGCATGCACCAGTCTAAACTCCCTCCCCCTTATGGTCCCTTCAGGGCTGGTCTCATGGAAGGTGTGGCCCCACTTGTAGCTCTTATGTTAATGTGGACTTGGGCCACAGCACTGGCTGTGGGATCAAAGATCTTCCCCCCAATCTCTCTGGCGGTCGGAGGCCCCCAGACTCTCTGGTCCAATAAGCTCTGGTCCCATCTTCCTGGGATGTGCTTCAGTAGCCCAGGCATATAGGGCCAGCCCCTCATTTATGTTAATTTGTTTTTTCACTGCGACCAGGGTGTACCGGGGGTCTGTGGTGCAGGAGGCCATTCTGCCCCGGGAGAACATCAACAACAACAACAACAACAACTTATTACTTAACTGATCCAATACAGTCAATACCTAATCCTTTTCATTATTATTTACCTGAGCCAAAACAGTCAATACCTTATCCTACTCATTACTGTATTTACCTGAGCGGATGGATCAACACAAAGTAGCATTTGGAGTTCACTGGGATATGCCTGAGGACCAACCACCAGGGTCAGGTTACCAGCGGGGAGGGCATAGTAGGTGCTGGTGGGGAAGACACATTATTGGACTTAGGATTGTAGGCAAGAGTATTGGTGGTGTTGACGATGGTGTGGTATAGATACGATGATTTTGTAGACACACTACAGAGCCATTGTACCGGTACTACTCCATTGTCAACACCACGGATGTTTTTACATACGATAGTGGGGTACCAGTACGATGACTCCATAGACACACTACAGAGCCATCGTACCATTACCACGCCATCATCAACACCACGGATATTTTTTCATACGGCCCTACTGTACTTCCCACTGTAATAAAAGATAATATACAATACCCCATCCCAAAGGAACTGCCATCACTGCTGTCACCAACCTTAGAGTGAGACAGCCACAGTCCGGGGGGGTGAGGGCGAGGGAGAGGAGTCCCCCACCAGCCAGTCTACCACTTGACCACCAGTACTCCCCACTCACCTCCACCCACTCTGACCTAGCATGGGTTGTATTGGAGTCACCCTGGAGTGGAACAAGAAGACATGGTTAGTTCGTTCCCTTTATATTTTAACATTATGGTTGATTTCACTCTCCTTATTCCTTATTGTCTTAGATGGTTTGTTCGTTCCCTTTATATTTTAAGATTATGGTTTATAATGTCATTATTCCTCCATTTCTTATTCCCATTTATTATGATTTATTTCATTGTCATTATTCCTCTATCCTGATTCCACTACATTTGGTCTTAGGAGTGAATAGATTATATAATGAATAATTAATTGTTAGTATCATATTACCTTTCTAGATAATTATGGTGAGTAGGTTCCTGTAATGGTTGAATATACATCACCTTTATTATCACACACTATATACACTCATCCTCTCACTCACCTCTCCCACTCACTCATTTATTCACCTCCCCCACCACTTTCTCCCACTCACTAACTTCTAAACTCCTCCCACCCACCCACTCACTCACCTCCTCCACCCACTCACCCTCTGCTTCATGTCACACTCCCACCCACTCATTCACCTCCTCCCACTTACCCACTCACCTCCTTCTCCCACACCTCCACCTTTCCTTCCCCCACCACCAACCCACCCTCCTCCACTTCCTCCCCACTCACAGACACCCACCCACGCACCTCTTCCTCCAGTTCAAAGTTGATAAGTGTGTCATTGTGGTCTTCTCCAATGGCCAGGTGTCGTGTGGGAAGGTGGTGGGCATGGTGGGGAGGAGTCTGGTGTCTTGTTACCCCTCCCACACCACACCTTGTCTTGTTCTCGTAGGCACTCAGGGTCAGGAAGATAGTACCCGTCTCTGCCACGAGGGACTCCACCGTTACTGTAAACATTAATATAAAATTGAGGTGTTTATGTTGTTTTGTACTTAAGACTATTATTACTACAACTACTATTACTACTACTACTGTAAGTTTCCAGGTGTTGTTGAAATTTGGAATCATCTGACATATATACTAGTAAACCAATTACAACGTTTATCCTGTCTCATACTTCCTGGAGCTTGTTTAATATTCCATTATTAGGCTACTTGAAGCAGACCTGGATGATTGTTATTGCTTGTGACTGTACACCACCTCTTCCACGCATCTCCCTAGCCACTCACCCTAACAACACATAAGATAGGATTTCCTCTTTCAGTGTTGTAGGCAAAAACTATGGGGTGTTGATGATGGCATGGTACTGGTATAATGGCTCTGTAGTCACAGTATAGTGTGTCTGTGGAGTCATAAATGGAGTATAGCCTATCCCCTTAAATGAAAAGTAGGTTAGTAATTTATCAGGGGCCTTCTGTAATCGTAACAATGTATACCAATTAAAGTACAGCTTCTACTGACATCACCCATTCGTGACTTCCTCTCAATGGAATATTTGGGGTTACTGCACCTTCAATTACTGGCATATCTTTTCTGACTCGAGCCAGTCCATTTCCCTCTCTTCATATATGACCCTCTTTTCCTTCTCTCTTCCTTGTGTTTGCTGTCCCTCCTCTGTCGCCTTGTTTGTGGTATAAAGTGAATCTAGCCTAGTACAGTCTATTTTATATTACTTTTTTCTGCTTGGCACACACTCATCAACTTTCCCCCTTGGCTTCTTTTAGGAATATGAGGAAGAAATAGGTAAGAATGAATGAGAAAGAAGAGGAATGTGAGAAAGGATAGTAAGGATGAGTATAAGAGGAGAGACTAAGACAGACACACCCTTCGTGACAACCCCATCATTCTAAATGGGAAAATTGTTGCCTGAATGACAATGAAAATCAACCAAATTAACCGCTCTTTGTGTGTGTGTTCTTAAATGGTCTGCTTTACTCTAACATACACACACCCATTAAACCATCACTGGTTCATCTACTACTACTATTAAATTAACCTACCACAACTACAACCATCATTTAAACAGCCTACCACTACTACCACCATTACAAAAAACACTTCCTTTCCTTCTCCTTCCAGTTTTCTTTCTTCCTCTCTATAATCTAATTGATGAATAAATGGATGGATAACTGGATAAATATGGATGGATAAATGGATAAATAAAGAGAGAGAGAGAGAGAGAGAGAGAGAGAGAGAGAGAGAGAGAGAGAGAGAGAGAGAGCTATGCAAGTTGTGTAAAGAAGGGAGTTTAAGCCAGTTGAAGTTAACAGGATAAACTCTTGCTGTTGTGTGTGGGTTCTGAGGGGTGTGTGTGTGTGTGTGTGAAAACAGAGTGGGGTCATATGCATACAGAGAAATAGAGAGAGACAAAAACTGAGAGTGTGGTCACATGCGTTGTAAGAGAGAGAGAGAGAGAGAGAGAGAGGCGGAAGGATGGGTCATGTTGACAGATGTGTGTGTGTGTGTGTGTGTGACAGGCTGTGAGTGAAAAAAATGTGAGACAGTCATAAGTGAGAAATATGTATGTGTGTAATCTTTTTAATGAAAAAATTACAAGAGAGAGAGAGAGAGAGAGAGAGAGAGAGAGAGAGAGAGAGAGAGAGACTAATTAAGATAACAGTCATGAATAACTAAGAGCGCGTGAGAATGAAAGAGAGTGAGCTTTAGAGTGCGGGTGTACGGGCAAAGGGGGGCGTGTCAGAGTGATAAAAGTGCTAAACCAGCCCGAGGCAGTGAAAACCGGTTCCCGTGAGGACGGTACGCTGTGGACCGTTGGAGGCGTGAACATTAACAGTAGTTTGTTTACATTAGCGGTTGTTTATTCATCTGATTAATTACGGGGCCAATTGGGTTGCCGTGTAATAATAATATTTTTATTATTACCGCCCGCGTTACCTGGAAACAATCAGTCAGTCAGTCAATCAATCGCCAGACTGTCAATCAATTAATCAGTCAATAACTCAATCAATCAGCCAGTCAGTCTGCCAGCCAATCAGTCAGTGGGAGAGTTAATCCACTTACCAATATAGTCCTTGTGAGGATTGAGAAGACCTCGTTCATTTAGAAACACAGTGATGGGGGCACTCCAAAACTCTCTCTCCCCTTCCTCCTCTCCCTCCACTTCTTCCCCGGGTGTAGTGGTGGAGTCTTGGTGGTGGTGGTGGTGGTCGATGTCCTGCTTGACCATGAATGTATAGGTATCAAAGTTGTAGAGCCAGTTTTCTAGGGCGTTTTCTAAGTATTCGTCCTCAACGTGGTTCTCAGCTTCTGAAATTCAAACATGGAACATAGGGTTATTCTCTCTCTCTCTCTCTCTCTCTCTATATATATATATATATATTATTGGACTGAAACGAAAACTGAAACGAAAACACAATAATATTCATGATGCAATAATGGCTTGAAACTCGTTGTTGTTATTATTTTGCATAAATGAATTGAAACGAGAACACAAACAGGATTTAATAATGGCCTAAGAGTCGTTATTTTACATTATATAATTAAAACGAGAAACCACAGACTGACTACTGACCTTGCGTGCTGTGGTGGTGTTGATGTTGTCCTGTGATGGTGGCTGCAGTTACCATTTCCAACACCAACACCACCATTAACACCATCACTAACACTAGTCTGCTCCCATCCCGCTTCATCCTGCCTACCTCTCTGCCTGAAAAGAGAAAATAAATTGTAGTAGTAGTTGTTGTTACTGTTGTGGTGGTAGTAGTAGTAATGATATCACAATAGCCACGATGAAGGTGAAAATAATGACAACTTAAATATTACTTTTTATATTATTGTAGTGTATGGTTGCACTTTCATTCGACTCTCTCTCTCTCTCTCTCTGGTTGGACGAAGGGAAAATCTTTTTATACAATTTCCCTTTCATGCATTTATCGATTTTCCTTTTATTCTTTTTTTCATACTGTCCGACACATGTAAGAGAGAGAGAGAGAGAGAGAGAGAGAGAGAGAGAGAGAACTAGGCTATGCGTGAAAAAGGGGAACTGAGAGAGAGAGAGGGTTGAAACTGTACGTGTGTGTGTGTGTGGGGGGGGGGGGGTTGTTTTGCAGTGTGTTGAAGTAGTAATTATCACAGGAAGGGTGAGTGCACTATTATCTCTCTCTTTCTCTGTTCAAGGTTATGATTAAAGGGTTAATGTTTTAAGGGGATAGTATACTTTTGGTATATTGGAACTCCTTGATTCCTTCAAAGTAGGCTATGCCGGGAAATAGGATTCGATAAGCAAAAAAATAATGGTGGGCTCTTTCGGGGGAGTAGTTTATGGGAATCAGCAGTTGCTCCAGATTTACCACCAACACTGTCCTATCCCTGTTAATCAAATCTCCGTTTATCTATCAATCTACCTCTTTATCAATCAATCTACCAATCAATTAATCTATCCATCAACCTTTCTACTTATCTATCCATTAATCTATCAGTATTTTCCCACATCTCCCTTTACAATATCTTTTCTTTTTCCGTTTCAACTTCCGCGTTCAGACAAGAGGGAAGTGAATTTAATATGTGGGTTTTAATATATTTTTCGGTTGAATCCTATCACAGCCTACCATCACCATCATCGATCGAGATACCCGGCCTATACTGTACAACATATAATATTCTACAACAACGTCATCATGGTGTGGTAATTAAGGTGCTATATGGTTGGTTACCAGACTCTTGTATTTCTCCATGATTCTTATTACTATTATTATTCGTAGTAGTAGTTGTGGTAGTAGAATTGAATTTATAGTTTATTGTTGCTAAGGCAGTAGTAGTAGTAGTAGTGGTAGTAGAATTGAATTTATTGTTTATTGTTCCTAAGGTAGTAGTAGTAGTAGTAGAAATAGTAATAGTTGTTGTTGTTGTAGTAGTATTATCTTTGTGTTCGTTTGTCTGTACTGCCTGCGGTGATGTTGCCAGTGCTTTATAAGGGTTTGGCCGCCCCTTCGGACCCCAACCAATCCCTTTAATTAACTCTCTTCAACTATCCCTCCTTATCAGAATCCTTAAAGGGGTTTAGTATACATTTTGTACATTGAAGTGCCTTGATTCCTCCTCCAAAGTATATCAGGAAACAGAAACAATGGATGAATATTATGGTATCCTGTTGCTTGGATTACTTTGGAGGAATCCGTTGCTCCAGATTGACCACCAACACTGTACTACATACCCCCATAATTCGTGCTTGTTGTCCCTTCTCTCTCATGCTACCACATTGTCACCACTTAATCTGCAATATTCACCCTACCTATTGCACCACTGGCACCACACTTTCACCACTACAGCTACCTATTACATCACTATTACCACACACTTTCACCACTACCGCTACCTATTACGTACATCACTATTACCACTTTCACCACTAAGCTTTGTAATTTTCACATTCTCTATAGCACCACTACTTTCACCACTACGTCTGTAACATTCCCACTACATATTGCACCACTATCACCACTACTTTCATCACTTCCCCTTTCGAGAGTCCCTATACCCCTACATACATATTGCTTTACTCGTTCAATACACGTCACGAACGGGATTACAAAACACGTGTTAATTAAGGGGTAACTAACTCTCTTATTGGTTAACGCAGATTCCTCCAAACATTGTGAAGAAACTGTACAAATCAGGGATTTTTAAAGTATAATGGTTGATGTGTCTGTTTCCTAAAAGGTCTTGGAGGAATCAGTTGCTCCAAATTTGCCATATGAAAATTATTTACCTAACAAAATTAATGTAAAAATGTAGCCAAAAAGTAGATGCAATATAATTATATTAATGAAGACGACTATATGCGTTTAAGGGGATGGTGCACTTTAGGTATATTTGAGCGCCATGATTTCTCCAAGTATGCCAGGAATCAGGACCAGTATAACAAAAAGATAATGGTGACCTGTTGCTTGGAATAGTTTGGGGGAATCATTTGCTCCAGATTTACCAACAGTGTAGCTTACTCTTAACAATTAAAGTCTGAAAATATAATAGTAGTGGAGTGGAGATTCACAATGACGTGAAGAGCAACAAGCTGAGAAAAACCCACTTTTTTTTTTAGACAGAAAATATTTATTCTGGACGTTTCGGAGGCATCTGCATTCTGCCTCCCTCTTCAGCAGTACAGCAGAGTTTCATTCTACTCTGCTGTACTGCTACAGAGGGAAGCAGCCCAGATGCCTCCGAAACGTCCAGAATAAATACTTTCTGTCTAAAAAAAAGTGGGTTTTTCTCAGCATATAATAGTAGGTTTGGTGATTAGGCATGATATGGATTCTCGTTTCTCTCTCTCTCTGAGACACACACACACACACATGTAAAAAATACGAGTTTTTTATATGGCGCACACACACACACACACATGGCAATAATTAGGAAGCTATAAAAGAGAGGAGTACACACACACACCGCATTACTACACATTTATTCAAGAGCCAAATATTATGATACTAACTCGTTCCCTCCTGCTCAGTAGTATTATGTATTGTATGTTATTATATGTATTATGTATATATTGTATGTAATATGTAATATATATTGTATGTCTTATTTGTTATTGTATGTATTATATGTCATGTTATATGTATTGCGTTATGTGTTACTATGTATTATGTATATTATGCGTTGAGTTATATGTATTGTATGTGTTGCTATATGTATTATGTATTTTGTGTTACATGTATTATGCATTGTATTGTGTCATGTGTTGTATGACACTATCTCTGTGCATGTGATTTTTTATGACCACTGCATCGTCATATGAGTGAAAGAGGAAAGCGAGTTAGTGTAAGGCTATAACAGAGAGAGAGAGAGAGAGAGAGAGAATGTATGGTTTTATATATATGAGAGAGAGAGAGAGAGAGAGAGAGAGAGAGAGAGAGAGAGAGAGAGAGGAAAAGGGGAGTGAAACAGGAAGCGAGAGTGAATGTAAGGTTATATGAGAGAGAGAGGAACAGCGAAGTGAGAGGAAGGTGAGTGACTGTAAAGCTATGAGAGAGAGAGAGAGAGAGAGCAGGGAAATAAAAGAGGAAGGCGAGAGTGCCTGTAAAGCTATATGAGAGAGAGAGAGAGAGAGAGAGTTTCCTATAGCTACCATACCGTAGAGAAGGGAGGGGCCTACCAGATAGGAGAGGAGAAATATCGTTATGGTCCAGAGAGAGAGAGAGAGAGAGTGGGGGGTGTGAGGAATATCGTAATGGTTCAGAGAGAGAGAGAGAGATAGAGAGAGAGAGAGGAGGGGGAGGAATATCGTAATGGTTCAGAGAGAGAGAAAGTGGGGGGTGGGGAGGGGGAATATCGTAATGGTTCAGAGAGAGAGAAGGGGGGAGGAGGAATATCGTAATGGTTAAGAGAGAGAGAGAGAGAGAGAGAGAGAGAGAGAGAGAGGAATATGGTACTGGCTCCCTCCACACAACGGGAAAAGCGGCAGCTCGCTCTGTGGTAGTGGTAAATTTTCCCTCCCTCAGTTTTCCCTTCTTTGTTGCTCTATTTGGGCGGGTATTGATCGCTGCACCACCTAGATTAAACTCACAGGGTCCCCGGTACACCAACTGGGGCAGGTAACGAGTGGCCGATGTGGTGGCGGGGTTAAAATTAGTCCCGGGAACAACAACACCACCACCAAATGTTCTGCTGTAGCGTGAGAGGAGATCAAGGGAATGGAACGTGCACTCACCTCGGCTGCCAGAGAGATACTGCCGAGGGCGTCCCTGTTCCTCGGGGTTATAGGCAGCCTAGGGAGGAGGAGGTGGTGGAGGAAGAAAGGGAAATGAAGAGTGGTGGAGGAAGAAAGGGAAATGGAGTGGTGGGGGAAGAAAGGGAAATGGAGAGTGGTGGAGGAAGAAATGGAAGTGGAGAGTGGTGAAGGTGGAGGAAGAAAGGGAAGTGGAGAGTGGTGGAGGAAGAGGGAAATGGAGAGTAGTGGAGGAGGTGGAAGAAATGGAAATGGAGAGTGGTGGAGGAAGAAAGGGAAATGGAGAGTGGTGGAGGAAGAGGAGGTGGAGGAAGAAAGGAGAGAGAGAGAGGTTGCAAAAGTGGGGAAGATGGTGCATGGGAAGTATCGAGAGAAAGAAAGAATCAACGAGAGAGAGAGAGATAGAGAGAGAGAGAGAGAGGCGCTAATGATTCGAGGGTAAATTATAACGTTACTGGGGTTGAGAGAGAGAGAGAGAGAGAGAGATGGCGGGTGTTGGACAGTTGGAGGAGTGAATGAGAGATCGAGCTGGAGGAATGAGGTTGGATGTTTCCTCTCTCTCTCTCTCTCTCTCTCTCTCTCTCTCTCACACACAAAGCAAGGAATGACTATAGTTTGGGATGAAATGGAGGGCTACTGTTGATGCCTCCAAACTGTACCAGCTAGGAAACAAACTAAATGTACCTGCTCCATTATTATTATTACTGTATTGCAATCCAAGACAAAATTAACACCCCAAATTTACGAAGCTGCAACTTATAAACACTGGAATATGGACCAGCTAGAGTTTGGTGGAGGAGAGAGGAGAGATAATGTGCGGAAGGGCAAAGGAAATGGGGAAGGGTAGGAAAAGAAAGGAGGAAGGGTAGGGAAGGAGGGTGGGAGGGAGAGAAGGATTGGAAAGGGGGTGGGAGGGAGAGAAGGATTGGAAAGGGAGTGGGAGGGAGAGGAGGGTAAGAAAGGAAAAGGGGAGGAAGGGAGGAAGAAGAGAGGGGAGGAAAAGAAGGAAGGGAGGAAGAAGAGAGGGTACGTAGGAATAGAAGGGAAGGAGGAAGAAGAGAGGGTAGGAATAGAAGGGAGGAGGGAGGAGAGGGACTGAGAGTATGGTGAAGGAGAATTGAAGGATAGAGAGAGGGAGGAAGAGAGAGAAAGTAGGGAGGGAGGGAAGGTGTATATTGTGAGGAAGAAGGGAGGAAAAAGGTAGGAAAGGAGGGAGGAAGATATGGTAGAAATAGAATTGAGGGTGGAAGAGAAGGATAGGAAAGGAGGGAGGGTGGGAGAGAAGGATAGGAAAGGAGGGAAAGAGGGAGGGAGGGAGAGAAGGATAGGAAAGGAGGGAAAGAGGGAGGGAGGGAGAGAAGGATAGGAAAGGAGGGAAAGAGGGAGGGAGGGAGAGAAGGATAGGAAAGGAGGGAGGGTGGGAGAGAAGGATAGGAAAGGAGGGAGGGTGGGATAGAAGGATAGGAAAGGAGGGAGGGTGGGAGAGAAGGATAGGAAAGGAGGGAAAGAGGGAGGGAGGGAGATTTGGCTGAGTGCCGTTGCCTCTTGTCTCCCCCCTCCTCCTCCTCCAGTCCTTCTTCCTGCCCCTTCAGTCTCTCCATTTTACCCATTATCATTCATTCCCTTTTTTCTCTCTCTACCATATATCTATCCCTTATCTAAACATATATTATCCCCTCTCTCTCTCTCTTTTAAGGTAGCCTGTGATGTGGCCAGAAAATTGGAGATTGAGGATTCCTTCAAATATTACCACGCAACACAACCTATATGGAAGGATCTTGTTTCGTGGCATGGTTAGGAGGAATCAGAAACCTCCATTTTTCATACACGATCACGTACAGACAGGGACCCTGTGATGTAGTAAGAAAATTGGAGAGTCCTTCAAATATTGCCACGAAAAACACACACCTATATGGAAGGGGTTTGGCATGGTCAGGAGGAAGCAGCAGAAGCCTCCAATTTTCATACACGATCCTTAATTAACACATGTCTCCCTGATCATGTCTTATCTCCTCCCATCGTATGCAAGAACATTGGTGGCGTTGACGATGACGTGGTAACAATACAATGACTCCTATAGATACAATTAATACAGAACCATCGTACCTGTACTGTGCCATCGTCACCACCACTGAGCGATATTCTTGCTTATCCGGCCCCTAGCTCTTCTCATTATCTAACAGTTCTATAATCAACTAAAGGACTTGCATATTTATAGTGTTTATATTATATTACTAACTTTACCACTATACTTAATTGATTGATGATAGTGTAACAACAAGGAGAGTTGCGTTACTATTGGGGTGAACAGACTCGATTATACATGGAAACAATTTATTAGTAAGTTAAAGGGTTGTGTAGTAGGAAGGACCTTGTAGCTGGAGAATCCCGCCTGCCGTGGCCTCGTGGTGTGAGAGAGGTAGCTGCTGCAGGAGGTAGTGTAGAGGCAGTGGGCTGGAGCAATGGCAGGTCAGGAGATGTTGCTAGGACGAAAGCGGCAGGCAGAGTGGACGAGCGACGGCTCATCGCGACCTTTAACCTGGCGGGGTCGGCTGCGCGTGCCGGCGACAGGTAGATAGGTGAAGCCAAGACCAATAAGTCTTATTGGTCTTGGGTGAAGCGGGAGAAGCGCAAGGTGCTTGGTGTCGCTACAATGCCTACGTATCTGCTGATCAGTTGTCTGACATATATCCACTGCTTATTCCAGGCCTTATTTATTTATACAGTATAATATATATTGCATTGTATGAGGCTTGAAGGTACGAACTCCTCTGTAATGTCCTCACCTGTGAAATAACAAAAGTGGGAGATGTCCAAAATCATGTCCAATTTCGTTCGAGATGCCTAGACACATTGTGTTTGACGGTGGTAGAACGCAAGGGGAAACTCGCTCAATGTTGGTGAATTGGAGAGCTACTGATTCTTCCAAGCTATGCCAAACAACACATTTCCCTATTAGTAACATTAAGATAATCTATTCCCTGACTTAGTTTGGACTTCAAGGAATCGATCGTCCTCTAATTCACCAATAGTTTTCCCATATTGTAGCCGTCAGAATCTTTCTTGCTCAGAATATAGCTATAGAAATCCTCTGTAGGCCTAATCCATTTATTGTTAGTGGTTACATCAGTCTACCCATACAGTATTTATCTCGTTATACCAAGAAACAAAAAAATATCTATAAGATTGTACATAATATCTGCCACGTATTGTGCAGCTAGTTCTTTGGGGATTGACAATAAAATCCAAAGTCTTTCCTTTGAAACTCTGACAGTCAAAGAAAATGTATTTAGCTTTCATTTATGTCTTGATTTTATTTGATTTCGTCGGTAACGTCTTGGGTGTGAATGGTATATGAACCTTATAATTCGACAAGTGCAGTATGATTGTAGTGCCTTGATCTAAGAAATCTTTTCGTAGTCATTTAACTATAGGAAGTAAGTGGGCAGCATCCCCAGGTACGATGAAGTGTTGACGTAAATGGCTTTGTAACGGGACCTCATAATTTTCTTATAATTACAGTATACCCTCATTTGTGGCTATTTCCTTCCATTAACAGTGTAAGAACTAAGATGTTTTCCACTTTGCCAAATTGCCAATCTTGACTAAATTCTCACTTACAATGGTGGCGCAGCATCATAAAAAAAAAGCCTTCTTTCACCAAACCCTCCAGACCTATGGCCCCGACATTATTATAGGGACAGAGACCTGGCTCACACCTGACATCCAGGACAGTGAAATCTTCCCGACGGACAGTCCCTATAATATGACTCTACACAGGAAGGACAGAATAGACGATAAACATGGCGGAGTCCTAATTGCGACAAAGCCAGGACTAGTTGCAACCCCAGCCACCGAACTAAAAGCGGACTCCGAAATCATATGGACTAAATTTCAGATACAGGGCTGCAGGACACTCTTTATAGGATCATTTTATCGTCCCCCAAATTCAAACTTAGAATACCTGCAGACCCTTGACGAATGTTTATCTAAAATTGACCCCTCCAAAAATATATGGTTGGCTGGTGACTTTAACCTTCCCGACATAAACTGGACAGCACAGGCGACACTGGACAATTCCACCCATGAAGGCGACTTACTATTACAGACTGATAGGAAACTCTTACATGAAAATTTCATTGACATCATTAACACCCACTCACTTACTCAAACAGTACTCGAACCAACACGCACACAAGTCAGTGTAGAAAGACATAACCCTAACATAAGACACGGGGTCACATCCAACATATTAAACTTATTTCTCACAAACAACATTTCCTTAATTACATGGACACGAGTACTACCTGGTCTTAGTGACCATGAGATGGTACTCATTGATGCAAACATCAAGCCAACAACACAAAAACAATTACCCAGGACAATTTACATGTACAGTACAACAGAGCTGACATGGGTGGCATTACCCAAGACTTAGTTGAATTCCGTGACTCGTTCCTTGACTCAGACCCAATGGCCAGTTCTGTGGAAACAAACTGGACCAGACTTCGTGACTTTATACATGACACTATGGACAAGCACATACCCACGAAAACTATCACACATAACCGGTCATTACCATGGTACAATAGACAATTAACAAGACTACACAGAAACAAGGTAAAGGCATACAACAGAGCAAAACGATACAGAACACTGGTTAGAATACAAAAATATACAGAAAACACTACAGAAAGAAACTAAACAAGCAGAAACTAAATACACATCCACTTACCTCGCAGACAACACACAAAACCACAAAAAATTCTTCGGCTTTTTTAAAGCACGCAAACAAGACTCGACTGGTATTACAACATTACTACACAACAATTCCTTGGTTATACACCCACAAGACAAAGCCAACGCCCTTAACACACAATTCCAGTCCGTTTTTACCCATGAACATGAACACTTACCAGACATGCCAACACCATCACACCCACCTATCCCTCCCATTCATATAAACACCCAAGGAATTGAGAAACTTTTATCTGAGGTAGACATACACAAAGCGACTGGACCAGACAATATACCCTGCAGGATATTGAGGACTAACGCTAACGTTCTTGCCCCTGTCCTGCAGGTTATATTCTCACAGACTTTACAGACCGGTGAACTCCCTCAAGACTGGCTTTTGGCAAATGTGACCCCAATTTTTAAATCCGGAGACAGAACCCTTCCCATTAATTATAGACCTATTTCACTTATCTCAGTCCCCTGCAACATTTTAGAACACATTATTCGTAGACACATAATGGACCACTTTGATAGGCAAAATATACTGACTGACAATCAACACGGATGTCGGCCTAAACGCTCGTGTGAGACGCAGCTACTGGTAACTACTCATGACATCTTGCAGTCCCTCAATGACACAAAAATTAGACAAGTTGACGACATAGTATTAGACTTTGCCAAAGCCTTCGACAAAGTCCCTCACCAAAGACTACTACACAAATTAGAATTCTATGGCATACAGGGACAACTTCTTCACTGGATTAGAACGTTCTTGACTACCAGAAAGCAACGTGTAGTTCTTGACTGTAGTCAGTCTCCACCTGTTCCTGTTACCTCTGGGATACCCCAGGGCACTGTCCTGGGTCCCCTTCTCTTCCTGTCATACATTAATGACCTCCCACTCTCACTTTCCTCTACCACTAGACTTTTTGCAGACGATAGCTTAGTTTACAGACCGATTAAAGATAGGAATGACTGCCTTCGACAACAGGACGACCTAACTGCACTTGAAGACTGGGAAGCCAAGTGGCAGATGAAATTTAGACCAGACAAATGCCATCACATCCGTTTTACCCGTGCCCATAATCCCATTCCATATACATACCAACTACACAACACCAACTTCAACACAGTCACTTCCCACAAATACTTGGGCGTCCACATCTCAGCGGACATGAGGTGGAACACACACATAGGTAGCATATCAGGGGTTCTTGCGCAGGGACCTCAGCAGGTGTAACATAGACATCAACATTATTGCTTATAATACATTCGTTCGGCCACACTTAGAGTACGCTACTGCGACACCGTCTGGGACCCACACACTAACAATAATATCAGTAAATTAGAGTCCATACAAAATAAAATTGCAAGATGGGCCAGACGTGATTACAGAAACACCACATCAGTCACTTTGCTTAAACAAGACACAAAACTAGACCCATTGACAACACTAAGACAGATGCACAGACAACAGCTATCTGATGATATACAAAATCACAAACAAGATAGTTGACATAGACAAAGACACATATCTACACCCTACAAGTATACGATCCACTATAGGCAGCCACAACTTAAAATACCATCCATACCAGACAAGCATTGATATATTTAGGCACTCATTCTTTCCCTGCAGCATCCAAGAGTGGAATCATCTCCCATCTCACGTAGTTAATAGCCCCACTATTGACACGTTTAGAAATAGGATCACCAAGCATTATCTCCCCAATCCTAATCCTCAACCCGCAGTCCCTGACCCAATCCACCCATATCCTAACCCCTTTCCTAATCCTCCCCTGGATCCTTAAATCCCCAGCACAACCCCCTCATATCATGCTGCCCATGAGCGGCCCTCTGCGGGACCCACAACTTGAACTTGAGCACTCAGCAGGTTCAAACACAATATTACTCTGATAAATAAACACACCCCCTTATAATTATCTCTTAAACCTCTAATTGTATCTTTATGTTGGTATCTTTGGTATTCATTGAAAGACTTACCATTTTGTAACAGTGTTGTCAGATCCGGCTATGTCCCAGTATTTTGCCCCGGTCATTTCCTGTACTTTACCACGGTTATTTCTCGGTAGTTTGCCCAGGGTAGGTCCCGGTAGTCTGATGCGGTCTAGGTTAGGTTAGGTAAGGTCAGGTAAGGTCTGGCTAATTTCAAAATGCCCCATTTGAATATCTTGGAAATGGGGCATTTGAGGAGGAAATGCCATAGAAGAAAATAGTCTGAGAATGGTCTAAATAATTAATAAGTGGGTAATGAAGGTAGAAAAACCGTACCCAATAACGGCAATTCTTTCAATATTTACCGTATTGTCTGAGGGTTGGTCAGCATGCTCCTGGGCCTTTTCGTGTGTTGCAAGCACAGAGCTATACACATAGAGCGATCGACCCTGTGTTATTAGATAGGGGAGGAGTGTCACCCACAGAGCTAAAAACATAGAGCGCTTAACCCTGTGTTATTAGATAGGAAAGGAGTGTCACAACAGGCGAGCGCTCTATTGTATAGATACTTGCCCATTGAACTCCCGTACGTACTTGTATAGTATGTTTCTTTCCACAGTTATTGACATTTCCCTGATTTGTAATGCATTGTATCTTGTTATCTAATTATAAAGGTTTTGTTAAATCAATTAACAAGGCTCAGATAATGTCCATAGGGAAAATTATGCAAAGAAATTAAACTTAAACTGGTTTATTAAACAAGACAAATATATATAACTGTAATCTGTCTCCCTCTCCCTCCACTTACCTTACATACATACATACATATTACTCTAGTGTGACATTCATACATACATACATATTACTCTAGTGTGACATACATACATACAGTCGTGGTCAATAATAATCATCCACATATAGGTAACTTTAACAATTTACTGTGTAATGTTTTCATGTTCACATACTATTTTATTGTTTTAAGTAGTGTGTAGCTGTTTGTATTAAATTAAACGATGGCACTATACCTATTTATTGGAATGTTTATCAGCTAAGGAACACAGGGAAGCTGTCAAAATCTTACGTGAGTTACTCCTATATGGATGATTATTCTTTACCACCACAGCTGTACATTCATACATACATATTACTCTAGTGTGACATACATACATACATATTATTCTAGTGTGACATATACATGCATACATATTACTCTAGTATGACATACATACATACACATATTCTAGTGTGACATGCATATATACACACATATTAGGCCTACTCTAGTGTGACATACATACATACATACTGAACAATGTGAACATAAAATACTGATCATAATAGAGATTAAGTACGTTGTATATATATATTATAAGAAGGTGACTGTGGATGAGAGCCAACGATAGTTTTGTTTTATCTAACTCATTTCACCTATTAACCGAAATGTATTTATATTTAATCAGCCATTCACTGATATATCGGTTAAAGAAATACTTATTCATATATTGTGAGTCACTATAATGTAGTTAATATACCATATCATCAATAAAAGACCGAATAAATGAAATAATATCTTACCCTGGCATAATCTAACAGGCTGGCGGGTTGAGGGGAAGGGCAGGTATCATGGCCGCCAACCCACTTCCGGTGGCGACACGCCAGGGGGGGGGGGGGTGGCGAGCTCTATGTTTTTAGCTCTGTGGTGTCACCACAGGCGAGCGCTCTATTGTATAGATAGCTGCGCTTTGAACTCCCGTATGTACAGTACTTGTATAGTATGTTTCTATCCACAGTTATTGACATTTCCCTGATTTGTAAAGCATTGTATCTTATTTAATTATGCAGGTTTTGTTAAATCAATTAACAGAGCTATACGTTGTATATAATTATATATTATAAGGTGACTGTGGATGAGGGCCAACGATAGTTTTGTTTATCTAACTCATTTCACCTTTTAACCGAAATGTATTTATATTTAATCAGCCATTCATTGATATATCGGTTAAAGAAATACTTATTCATATATTGTGAGTCACTATAATGTAGTTAATATACCATATCATCAATAAAAGACCGAATAAATGAAATAATATCTTACCCTGGCATAAGCTAACAGGCTGGCGGGTTGAAGGGAAGGGCAAGCATCATGGCCGCCAACCCACTTTCGGTGGTGACACGCCGGGGGGAGGGGGGTTTGCGCTCACTATATATTATTAATAAGTGTATAGCTCTGTGGTTGCAAGACTTTACAACAAACTATAAACATTATTATCAAACTTTCATTTTTCCTTCAGTGACACCAAGGATGATAGATTATAGTCTATTATCCTTGAGTGACACACCCATCCTGCATATAAACAGTGTTGCCAGATATAGGGGTATTTCCATGTTATAGTGTAATTTTTAAGTCAATAGAAGAATATCGTAATAAAGATTGTTCTGGAGTAAACAAGGGAATTTTTGCCACACAATTTATCTTACATGTATGACTATTTTCAAAAGTAAACAGGGAATTTTAGAGTCAAACAAAAAAATTAGAGTTAAAAAAAGTACGTTCGCCAACGAGATCTCGCAACACTGACCAAAAGTGACCATTGATAGTGACTGTTGTGACTGTGATAAATAATTGAATTAGTAGGTAAATTATTATTATTATTATTTTTTTCGGTATTTATTGAAAGAATTACCGTTTTGCAGCAGTGTTGCCAGATCCGGCTGGGTCCCAGTATTTTGCCCCAGTCATTTATTGTATTTTATCACGATTATTTCCCGGTAGTTTGCCCAGGTTAGGTTCCGGTAGTTTGCCCAGGTTAGGTCCCGGTAGTCTGATGCGGTCTAGGTTAGGTTAGGTCAGGTCAGGTAAGGTCAGGCTAATTTCAAAATTGCGGAGAAAATGCCATTGAAGAAAATAGTCTTAGAATGGTCTAAAATAGTGGGTAATGAAGGTAGAAAAACCGTACGCAATAACGGTAATTCATTCAATATTTACCTTTGGAAAATCTGTATATGTGGTCCACGCGGCAAATATTTACAATTTATGTATATTTAAGTAGGGGACAATGTAGTGTGTTCGTGTGTAATGAATATAATAGGCGGTTGCACTTAACTTTCGGCAGAATAGGCTTTCGAAAAATCGCGACCGCTTTTGAGACGAAGTCCAGCGTAGCGCTTCCGAGACAAAGTGCAGCGTAGGAGTAAGTCTACGGTGTTAATACCCTAAGTTCAGACTCCAGCGTTCACGGTGTCTTTCTCTCCCAGGTCCTTCTTTATAATAAGCCACTGAACACTGTACAAAGTAGTCCACATCATCATGGGATGCTCATGTGCTACTTCAAGTTGCCATCTCGTAAATCATGTATTTTTTTTAATTAAATGACGCTTTCAATATTCTTTTAATTCCATCACCATTTATATATAGATAATTTCATTATTTACTCACTTAATTTCATAAATTATTTTCTCATCTCATAGTATTATAATCATTATTATTAATGCAATCTATGAACCTTCTGTATTCATCCGCAATTTTGCACCATCCCATTTTCAATGCTACGTGTCAGTAATACGTGACCAGCTGACATCACCAACATGGCTGGAAGCCGGTATGGCTTTTTTTTTCACGCATTTTGCTAAGCCACAAGAACTTTTTCATTTATGTGTGGATCATAGGCTAATTTTGAAACATAAAATAAGTGAGCAGTGTCGACAGGAGGCTACTATGGATTATAATAACAGGCCCAGGTTTCTTCGAAAATTTAATCATCTGCACAATTTTCCTGCAAGTCTGGTAAGAGTTAAAACCTTTTTGTAATATATTTTATTAACAAATAGCAATAATAATTATGTACAACAATTGTAATGGCCAGTCAGGTAGTCTGCTAAGGATAATAAAGGGGGGCAGTTAGGTCACGTGAGGTTATGTCCCGGTAGTGTGCCCCAGTTATGTCCCGGTAGTCTGCCCCGGTTAGGTCCCGGTTAGGTCCCGGTAGTCTGCCCCGGTTAGGTCCCGGTAGTGTGTCCCAGTCCAGATTAGGTTAGGTCAGGTCAGGTCAGGTCTGACTAGTTTCTACTGTATATTGTGCTGTGGTCTGCCCCGGTTAGGTCCCGGTAGTCTGCCCCAGTTATGTCCCGGTAGTCTGCCCCAGTTATGTCCCGGTAGTCCGCCCCAGTTATGTCCCGGTAGTCTGCCCCGGTTAGGTCCCGGTAGTGTGTCCCAGTCCAGATTAGGTTAGGTCAGGTCAGGTGAGGTCTGACTAGTTTCTACTGTATATTGTGCCGTGGTCTGCCCCGGTTAGGTCCCGGTAGTCTGCCCCAGTTATGTCCCGGTAGTCTGCCCCAGTTATGTCCCGGTAGTCCGCCCCAGTTATGTCCCGGTAGTCTGCCCCGGTTAGGTCCCGGTAGTGTGTCCCAGTCCAGATTAGGTTAGGTCAGGTCAGGTGAGGTCTGACTAGTTTCTACTGTATATTGTGCCGTGGTCTGCCCCGGTTAGGTCCCGGTAGCCTGCCCTGGTTATGTCCCGGTAGTCTGCCCCGGTTATGTCCCGGTAGTCTGCCCTGGTTAGGTCCCGGTAGTGTGCCCCGGTTAGGTTCCGGTAGTCTGCCCAGGTTAGGTTAGGTTAGGTCAGGTCAGGTTAGGTTTGGTTAATTATCTAAACTTGCCTCGGATTTCCAAAATCTTGACATTTATCCCTCAGGAAAATTGCAAAACCCGAGCCAACTTTTGCCGAAACTTGGCTCGGATTTCCAAAATATTGACATTTATCCCTCAGGAAAATTGCAAAACCCGAGACAACTTTTGCCGAAACTTGGCTCGGATTTCCAAAATCTTGACATTTATCCCTCAGGAAAATTGCAAAACCCGAGCCAACTTTTGCCGAAACTTGGCTCGGATTTCCAAAATCTTGACATTTATCCCTCAGGAAAATTGCTAAACCCGAGCCAACTTTTGCCGAAACTTGGCTCGGATTTTCAATTTTTCGACATTTATGCAGGTCAAGAAACCAGTATCAATGCAAAATAAGCTCATTTACGTGTTTTCCCCCACCCAAAACCCCCGGTTCCCAGTGCTCTCCCCCAAGATTGAAGGGGTTAGGGAATATGTATAAACCAAGTGATTTCCGATCAATATTATGGTCACTAATGAATAGAACAAGTAAAATTAAGCAGGAAAAACAAAAAAAAAACACAAAAAAACACGTGGACCACTTATACAGAATTACCTTACCTTTTTTTGTTGCTTACATTAAAATCACTTGCAGGATGGTTGTAATTGATAGTGATGGTGGTGTTTGAAGGTTACTGGCACCCATTACAGAGGGATATAGATAAAATTATAAAGTTTAAACCGTATTAATTGAATATATAAATATATATATCTATGACGGGGTGGGGTAAAGAAAAGCAATGTCGACACTTTTATTGGTAATTATTTATTCTGTTGCCATTTTGTATTACAATGTTTCTACCTTCTATTCCCACTAATTTGTACCGTTCTAATTTAATTTTATTAAAGGCGTCTTCTATTTATGCCACTCGACCAACCCGGGTTGGCAACCTGTGTTGCTCCGAAAGACCCGGGTTGTATGGCGTAAATAAAAGACGCCGACCACCAACCCGGGTTGGCAACCTGTGTTGCTCCGAAAGACCCGGGTTGTATGGCGTAAATAGAAGACGCCGACCACCAACCCTGGTTGGCAACCGGTTTTGCTCTGAAAGACCTGGGTTGTATGGCGTAAATAGAAGACGCCGACCACCAACCCGGGTTGGCAACCCGTGTTGCTCCGAAAGACCCGGGTTGTATGGCGTAAATAGAAGACGCCGACCACCAACCCGGGTTGGCAACCTGTGTTGCTCCGAAAGACCCGGGTTGTATGGCGTAAATAGAAGACGCCGACCACCAACCCTTGTTGGCAACCGGTGTTGCTCTGAAAGACCTGGGTTGTATGGCGTAAATAGAAGACGCCGACCACCAACCCGGGTTGGCAACCTGTGTTGCTCCGAAAGACCCGGGTTGTATGGCGTAAATAGAAGACGCCGACCACCAACCCGGGTTGGCAACCTGTGTTGCTCCTAAAGACCTGGGTTGTATGGCGTAAATAGAAGACGCCGACCACCAACCCGGGTTGGCAACCTGTGTTGCTCCGAAAGACCCGGGTTGTATGGCGTAAATAGAAGACGCCGACCACCAACCCGGGTTGGCAACCTGTGTTGCTCCGAAAGACCCGGGTTGTATGGCGTAAATAGAAGACGCCGACCACCAACCCGGGTTGATATTCCTTTGTTTGTAAACATTGAAGATGGCATCGCAAGACCCAGCAGAGCAGTTTTTCCCAGCATTGTGCGCGGCACTCGCAGAATTCGATGATGAATCTACTGATTCCCTACCTACACATGTTAGTAGTGTAGTTATGGGCTTCGCAGATATGTCACGGTAAGGAAAAGTTGTTTGATGCTAGAAACAGAAAACCATAACATTTTTTCACTGTCATCTGTAATCCAGCTTCAGCCTCAGGGCATCCAGCTATTTTATTAGTTCTCTTTCTGAATGATGGACTGCATCGAGAGAAATTATTTCCCTTTGCATAAACTGAATGATGGAATCAGGGTGTTTCACATGAAATTGATTAGGTTAGAAGTTGCATTGTGGATAAATTTTTCACCTTAAATTACAAAACTAGTGTGAATAAGAATATTTTTAACACACAGTAATGCAATAGATATATCTCTACTCTGCATAACTTTCAGTCACAAATGTAACCATCTTTTTAGGTGACAGGTTTTTGCACCAGAATCAACTTCCAAGATCATTTGTACCATGATGTTTCACATACCATGTAATAATAAGGTAAATTTACAGAGGTACTGAGTTCAATATATTGTATATTTTAGTATCATTACCCACTATTTTGGACCATTCTAATACACTTTTCATCTATGGTGTTTCTCTCGGAGATGCCCTGTTTTACAAACATAATTTAGAAATTAGTCTGACCTAACCTAACCTAGACCACAGCAGACTACCGGGATCTAACCTGGGCAAACTACCGGTACCTAACCTGGGCAAACTACCGGGATATAACCGGTGTAAACTATCATAAAGTGACCAGGGCAAATTCCCGGGACCTAGCGCGGCCCTAGCCAAGAACGCAGTACTTCTGTAATAATACCTATAATAAATTAGATCTTGGGTTGGCCAGAACATCCGCTTTTACAGTTGTTTGCACTACAGTACCACCAGGGTGATGTATAGACTACTTTGCTAATGTGTTGCAGAACACATGAAGAAAGTGATGGTTCATTTCCTGGAGACTTATTGGCCATGGATGAAAGAATATTCTTCCAGCATCTTCGTGTTACAAAGTATGCATTTCACTATTTGCTGGAGAAGATAACGAAAGTTGATGCTCCATCCAGAGTCCATGGCAAAGAAGAGATTCCTGCCATCGAAAGATTATTGTTAACATTATGGTTTTTAGGAAACAAGACAACATTTCGGGAAACGGCAGTTCAGTTTCAAAGGACAATCGGTGCTGTGCATCGTGTGTTCTATGCAACTATTCTTTTAATATGCCAGTTAACAGATCAGATAATTACTTGGCCATCAAATGTTGATGAAACGGAAAAAGAATTTCATGAAATTGCAAGATTTCCTGGTATTGTTGGTGCGATAGATGCAACTCATATAAAAATTCAGGCCCCAGAAAAACAGCAGAAAGATTATCTAGACCGTACAATGACCCACAGTGTCGTGTTGCTCGCAGTGTGTGATGCAAGCAAGAAATTTACTTATATATCGACAGGATTTCCTGGAAGTATCCATGATCAGCGATGTTTAGACCTCTCCCATAAGTTAAGTTCTGCTATTAGAAATCCACCTAATGATTTTTTTCCCGGACATGAGTTGCATTTAGCTGGTGACTCAGGATTCAAATTAGAAACAAGTGTAATGATTCCATTCAAAGATCTTGGGCACCTAACAAATAAACAGTCCATATACAATAACAAATTATCAAAGTCTAGAGTCGTAATAGAAAATGCTTTTGGTCTATTGAAGGGTAGGTTTCGATGCCTGAAACATCTGGAGGTAGACATAGACAATGTGACGTCAATTATCGTTGCATGTTGTGTAATTCACAACATAGCTCGTATGTTCCCTGATAGTCTCTCCTTGGTTGAAGTGTCTGAGGCTTCTGGTGAACCACCTGGTGTAGTGTGTCCCCATGAAAATCCTCACAGGAGGGCAGCAGAAAAAAGAAATCACATTTGTAATAATTTGCATTAAAGAGTCGTCATTCTAATGTACAGTCTGCTGCATAGTTCCCGAAACACTCTGAGAGAGAGGCTCGGTGGCAAAATACAATTAACGGCTTGCAATCTTTGCTGCAAGTGAAAATTTTATTGATGCATAGAAATTGGCCAGTCATCGGCCATGTGTTTGCTTCATTGAAAAGCTGCTCTCTGATTGTTCAGGGATCTGTGCAGCAGACCAGAGTTTGCAATTGCAAGGAGTATAACTTGTGGCTGCAAATAGTACAGTAACCATTCCTGACAAATTGGAGAAAGTTATGTGTTTTTTCATAATAGGATCAATAAGAAAAACTTAGGCATGCTTACAAATATGATTAATAACACAATCAATAGTGAATGTACTTTTGTAAATAATTATTTAGGTTTAACTGTTGTATTCACTTATGGCAAACATGGTTCTGTAAGTAGGTTAAAATTAAATACATGATTGTTAATTTTATTATTTGTATATTTAATCTCTGGGCCAAAGTGAATGACCTGGGGGTAAAGTTGAGGCTGAATGAAGTAAATTGGTCCTTGGTGGCAAGTTTATTTGCTAATGACACTGTGCTGATGGCTGAGAGTGAAAGAAATTAACAGAATGGTGAATGGTTTCAGTCTGTGTGTAACGAAGGAAACTGAAGGTGAATGTGGGTAAAAGTAAAGTTATGGTATTTGAGAGAGCAGAAACTGAAATGGGAGTACCAACTGGGACGAAATGTGAGATAAAATGAGGGGTGAGAGGATGGAGGAGTGGAGGAGTGAAGGAGTTTAAGTACCTGGGTACAGTTCTGTGTAAACATGGGAGTATGGAAGGAGAAATTAGGGAGAGAGCAGTGAAGGGTAGACAGGTCATAGGATCACTAGGGAGGATTATGAAGGGTAGAAGTGTGAGTATGGAAGTGAAAAGGGGACTACGAAATAGTATAATCCTGCCAACACTGACATATGCATCAGAGACATGGACATGGAGTAGGGCTCATCAGTCTAGAATAAGTGCAGTGGAAACGAGTTACTTGAGAGGAGCATGTGGACTTACTAGGTGGGATGGAGAAAGTAATGAGTGTGTATGAGAGATGCTGTATGAGTGAGAAGAGATGGCAGAACAGAGTGGAAGAATATGTAAAGGAGAGAAACATGAGGGGCAGAACAAGGCTTGACCAAGTAAGGAGGGAGTGTTGGAACAGGGAAAAGCATACTAGGAAACCTGTTACTTAAAGTTAAATTAGAAAATAACAAACAATCAATATATAATTGGAAATTATGATAAAAGAAAAGGAAGTCACTTGAATATTAAAAAGACCCCAAACAAACAATAAATTATCAAGAGAAAAGGGGTCTGTTAAAAAGGATATCTCCCGCCTCAACATCTAATTTCCAGACAAATATAATATCATTAGTAGGTATATCAGGTCCCCAACTCCAGTCCAACTATACATAACACACAACACAAAACATAACGCACAACACAAACTATGGCCAGCCAGAATAAACGAGTATATAATTATACAGTAGCCCAAGAAAAGACTGCAACCAAATTTGCTGGTGTGTGGCAATATCTGGCAGCTGCTCCAAAGTAAACACTCTTATTTTATCAATGGATCACTCAGAACCTATAACCGTTGTAAAGATGAATGTAATTACCTGAAGCCAATAACATTCATCATTACAACAGTTGTAGGTTCAGAGTGATCCATTGATAAAATATGAGTGTTTACTTTTGAGTAGCTACCAGATATTGCCACACACCAGCAAATTTGGTTGCAGTCTTTTCTTGGGCTACTGTACATATTGCACGAGTAATCAGTACATTAAGGATATTTCTTTAATCACTGTCAGACTCATGTTTCCTCTTTTTCTGCTTTGATTTTGATTGTTCATAATTGTCATTAAACCTACGTAGTTCTTTAATAATTTCCTTTTTATACTCTGACCTGCTGGCTTCATTCTCTCTCACCACTTGAACATTTTCCTTGAGGAGGTCAACAACCTGAGTGAGTAGCTTTCTCATTTCTGAATTATGAGAAGGTGGAGTTATCCTTCGCCTACGCCTCAAGGTTGATGGCACAGCCCCTTGCTGTGATGTACCAGCACGTGCTTCTACGGGAGGTACTGGTACAGCAGGTGATCGTATGGGAGGTACTGGTACGGGAGGTACTGGCACACCAGGGTCATCAGGGTCCTCTGGTTCTTGATGAGCTGGTTCCAACGCACAGGTTCCTCTTACTGCAATGCTTTTGTGGCTGGAACCAGCTGCTTCATAAGAACCACCCTGTGGGTAATATATAGTTTTTTTTTAAATATAACTCAGAAACAACTCAAAAATTACTTCCAAGTTAAAATAGCAGCAGTAAAAGTAACAGCTGAAGGTTCAGCTGGTTTAGTGGATTCAATTTTAGGACATTATAAATGACATTGTGATTCGGACATGACTCCCATGATGTACATTGTTACATGCACTCATCTAGAATGTACTTACTAACTGCCAACTAAGGTACATACTTGAAGCATTTAACAGTTCTGCTACCCAGGAAATGTTTAAATTTTTGTGTATGATGTAGCTGTATTGTTTATTTTTTCATCATTATCCCATTAAGCCTTGGTGTCAGGTATTAGATTTTTTATTTCAGCTAATGACAGAAGATTCATTTGGCTTATGAAACACCCAGAGAATTGATGAGATATCTTACATATTAATAAGTACAGCCATGGCTGATTGTCATTGACCAGGGGGTTAGGTGGTGGTGGAGAGCCACAGTGAATACGGGGGAGAGAATTCGAAAAAGCTTATCTTCCAAACCCTACTCAGTTGGTTTGGAAAATCAACATGTTGGAACGCCCTGCCGGGTAATACTGTGGCTCTCCACCACCAACTACTTATCCCCTGGTCAAGGACTATCAGCCATAAACTTTCAAAATTGATGTTTGAAATACAACAGTTGTCATTGCATACCACCGTACTGCCACTCTCAAAGAGAAAAGATGGTGATATACTTTGGGAACCCTTCAGAAGGCCATAAAGTACATCAAAATATGGAGGTTTAGGTAGTGGAGGTGCCCCTGTTGCCTTCGTATTGTCTATGTATTTCTTAAATGATCTTAATAGGTTTTTCCATTTTTGACTACATTGTGTTCCTTTATGTGTCGCATCAGGTACCTGGAATAACATGCTGAACTTTAGAAGATAATGATACAAACATACATATTAGCGTTACATTAACTGGTCGTCCAGACCACTTTAAGTCTGCTACAGATGAACTCCCTTTCATATTAGAATCCACTGTAGTTATATTAAATACGGTGAACATGTTAGAAGTGGAGGCTGACCATTCATGATGCTATGGGCCATTGGAGGTTGTTAGTTATAGCTGTTGAACAAGTGATGTCATGTCAGGCTTTAAACAGATTGATTAATAAATAAACCAATTGAGTAGAAAATACTGTACATGAAAAAATTTTGATACCTGCTGAATTAATTCTCTGGCTATTGTGTTCCAGACCTTACTTTTCCTCGACTGCTTATCATTTAGCGCGGGAAAATGCTTTTCAATAAGTTGAAGGAATGTTTCTATTACTAATGGGGACCAAAGAGAAGAACGATGGCCACCATGTCCAGAAGTATCTTCACTCTGTTCGTGCTGTGAAGCTGCAGAAGACATTGTAAAAAGATATTAGTGTTTAAATTTCTTTGTTGTTTTTTATAGCAGTAATACTCTGGATGGTGATATAAGGAAAAGATTACCAGTATATATTTGTAGTTAAACCAGGGTTTAGCCTTGTAGAATATGTACAAGTTTGAGGTTAAGCAGGAGTAAATTTTGCGAGTCTGTTACAACGATCATGCTACTATAATCCAGGCTCATGCCATTACACCCTTCAGTGGGATTATATGAGCCATGGATGATACTGTTGCATAATTGGAAAAGGCAACTATGGATATATATCAGCTGATAGTGGAGGTGAGGGGCTTCAATTGTCAATTTGTAAGTATAGGTAGGTCTGAAGCAGTGTGCTCTCTAATAATGGTGAAACAAAGAAATGACAACAAGCCAAATTATTTATGTGCACTGTACTATGTCCCCACAAAAATGGAGAAGAACATGCATTATAAACCAAAACAAATCTTTAGTTCCTCTTCAGAAACACAAGCCCATACACCAAAGTCATATTTTAAGTAGAACGTTTTAAAGGAAAGTAACACCATACTGGTACATACATTGCAAGCTTCGGACATCTTCGTTACTGACTTCCGGTACCGGTATAGCATATTCCACCTCAATAGTGACTGGCTCATCAACAGGGTTGTCATCAGCTGTGTCAGGAGGAGGTACACGCACTACCACTGACTCTGTAAATATGTAATTGGATAACCATTTTTGTCCATGGTAATATATCATCCAAATGAATGCACAAGCAATTTCTTACTATAATGGACAGCAAAAGTACATGTTAATTGCTGAGAATTACTTGTATAATGCTGTAAATACCTATCAATTCTTAAAATGATGGTCAACAATGATGTGCCAGTTCCAAGTGGTCCATCATCAGCACCATTTTAGAGTTATACTGGTATTAAAGTAATTAGAAAATTGCACTATTACTTAAGTCTTATTAAGACATGAGAGAAGCCCAGTTACTTCAAACTCTTGTAGTCTCATTACATAATGCTTTACAGCTACGGCACAGTACTTCAACAGCTGTAAATTATGAAAAAAATGATTATACAAAACGATTTTATTGAGCAGATTGCAATACGGCATATTATTGAGTGCTATATAATACCAGTACTATATACACAAAACTACTAGACACTATTTACCTTCATGCCGTTGTACTAAACCAGGGTGTCTAAAATGCTGATGAGCAATAACAAATGCCTTTTTGTTGGACTGCAAAGGGCAGAAAGGACACTTAAACCTGTAATTGAAAGTAACAACTATAGACAGAATATATTCGTAAGGTCATTCAACAATATATAATGGAGGCAATAGAAACACTACTGTATTAAAATACTGTGGCTTAAAGGAAATGGAAATAGATGACCAAAGTAAAATATACACATCACATTACAATTATCTCCCAAGAGGTTATTTCCTTCTTTGTAGGAATATGCCATTTATCTCTAGGAAACATGTAATAAAATGCTGAAAAATATGTATATACTGCAGGTTTCTTAAATGTAGGGAAAATTTATTTATGTAATGCCTAAACATGTTTTTCTGGAAACTCACGTTTCAGAAGCTTCCTCTTCCATCTTGAGTAAGTTTCCCGGTATCAACAGAACAGGTTAGGTAGATGCTAAAGCCTTCCTTCATTGGCTGTGTGATAAAAACAGTACACTTTAAGTAGAGCAACAGATATGGAATACAAAATTTTATTGAAACAATTTTGGACATTCAATAATCCCATGTTCTACTTTTAAAGTTTGAAGTTTGATGGGTAATATTGGTAAACAATCCATAAATTATTTAATACTTTTCTATTCTAGAATCAGCCAGAGCTAACCCAAGCTAGCTGAGCTGGACTTGATCAAACTACTGGGACCTAACCTGGGCAAATTACTAAATTCTAACCAAGGCAGACTACTGGGACTTAACTTTGACAAACAACAGTGTGTGGAGCCTTTTAAATTAAGTTCTTTGAGGGTCACGCATGGTCAAAATGCACTGGTGCCCTTTCATTTCATCATAAATAAAGGGAATAATGGAATTCAAATCAGAGATATAAAAATGCGGCACATCCTTCAATAATATTTCCAGGTTACTCTACCCACAATTTGGAGTCCAGTATTTCAATCAACAATTTCCATAACATGTCAGCATAACATATTAGCATGGAATAACTGTAGTCACAGGAAGTGGAACATCTCTTCTTCAGTCCATTACCACCTTGTTGAGTTGGCTGTGACTGACTGTTCAAAATAATAGACATTTCCCTCATATGCTACTGATTAGGGTACTCATGCCACTTCAAAATCATATTTTCTTTATGTATTTCGAAGATAACGTCTCATATTATGCTAAAATGCCATATATATTTCTGTAAGAGGCCTTACCAGTGTTTGTTATGGTAGCATCAGCTGATGAGCAACCTATAAAAGTTGCCAGATACCGCCACGTAACCCTGCTATCGAGATGGGTTGCTCCGGGTTGCCCTCCGACCAACCCGGGTTGGGGTGACCAGGGTTGCCTGGTGTAAATAGAAGATGCCAAATCGACGACCCGAGCAACCGGGTTGCCTGACCAGTGTTGCTCTGGCATAAATAGAAGATGCCTTATGACACTTTTCTTCTATGGCATTTTCTTTGGAAATGCCCCGTTTCCAAGATAGGGCATACTCAAATTAGCCTGACCTTACCTGACCTGACCTAACCTAGGCAAACTACCGGGACCTAATCTGAACAAACTACCGGGAACTAACTGTGGTAAAGTACGGTACCAGGAAATGACCGGGGCAAAATACTGGGACCTAGCTGGATCTGGCAACACTGCTACAAAATGACAGTAGTCTAGATAAATACCCTTTTATTTGTTATTTACACACACACACATATAGGATAATCTTTGGAAGCGTTCCTCTTAACGAAATTTAATGAAAATCAGTAATCATGTAGTTAACATAATGTACAATACCGTTATGAAGGTTCCAGTTTTAGGTCGCATCTGGTTTCGTCACAATATGCAACTTGATGTATTTACCCTCTGATTTTTTCTAAGTCGAAAGTGCCATAGAAGAAAAGTGTCTTAGAATGGTATAAATTAGTGGATAAAAAAGGTAGAAACATTGTAATAGAAAATGGCAATATACTGGATAATTTCCAAATGGGACCCTTATTTTATGTTTATTGTAAATGTCAATTTGTTTAAACTGTGACTATGGTACCTTTCCACAGCCACCAGAAAATACTGTATATAATTAAGTGATCATAAAATAACCTTATGATATATTTTCCAGGAAATGTTACCATAGGCCTACAGTGAAAACCTGCATTGTGTACAATACATTACCAGTATACATGGAGGTATAAACATTTTGGATATTGGTGGTACTGTACAGCCGGCAGCATAAATTCGCGTCCATTTCTTGTACAGCCGGCTCCACTGCCGCGAGGGCCACTGCAGTGTTGTCAGCGCTCCCTCTCCCAGGCGTGAACCACAAACTTCGGTCCGAGACACACATCTGAAACACTCACTAGTGAGGAGATGGTAATGATGGTTGGCGTCAAGGCTTGTATGCTGAGTGAAACGAATGACAATGAAATAATCTGTATGTGAGCAATTTTGTTTTTATGTGGATGCAACAATAGGCACCATATGATTCCTGATGTATTAATTTGCTATATTTCATAGTGCAGAATATTACATTGTAATGCTCAATAAATCAGGTTTTGATTAACTATTAAGATGCACCTTTGGCTAGTTTATGGATGTTCTGATAATATTGACATATTAGGTAGGAGAGCCCTTTTCCTTGCGCCGGGGTAAAACTCAGCACTGACATTTGCGAGCAACAACCTCTACCTTACTGACCTCGCTGACACTTGAGGAACAATTACATAAGAATTGTACTTAATAGTATTAATATGACCAGATAGTTACATTCTGAACCAGTTTTTATTCCATCAACGTACGTAATTTACCAAATGAGAACGATATATGTAATCTCTGCATTAAAATTGTATTACAACATCACTATAGCTAATACATACGCAGGTGGAAATGAAGCGAACTTATGCTGCCGACTGTACATAACACAGTCATGCCAATAGAATTGATGTATTTCAATTTCACCAATTAAAGTTGAGCTCAACTTTGAAAAGAATAGGCCTATTCCTTCAACAAAATTGTGCCACATTTGATGAAAATTACAAAACCAGTATGAGTGTTAATGGAAATGTGACTGTTTTTACAAAGGAAATTATTTTTGATGTAGGAATACTATGTACAGTATTGTAATAACTATTCAGAAATAAGTGCAAAAATAGCTGCAGAAAATGCAGGGATATATCTTATGCAGTAATGTGTATTATATATGTACTCATATACTGTAAATTAATGAATAAGGCTTACCTAAACTTTATTAACCAGATTAAAATTATTAGTACCAGTAATAGCCTATGTAGGTTGACCTCACTGTAACCTTTCCATTTTTGTTTTTCAGGTGGGGAGGATGAAGGACATAAAATATTTCTGAAGAGTTATGAGAAACAAATTAATTCACGTGAATGTTAGTCCCTGACTGTACAATGTATTTTAGTAAGTTGTGTTGACATAAGAAACCCATCCAATTCTCTCCTCCCATTATACTGTATTGATGTCGAGTCATGGCTGCCAGCTCTACAAATGAAGACCTCCAATGGAAGGTGATAAAAATCCTTCGGAAGGCAGGTCGGCCAGTAATTTATAAAGTATTTTGCCTTGGTACACCAAATAGAGATACTACACAAGACCTGATCACCTACCTCGACAACCTTCCGCCGTCCTCCACCGCCAACTATCCAAAATTAAATCGACGCCAACGCCGCTTCAACGCCACTCAGCAACAGATAATAATGAGTAACAGGGCCGGAGAATCATTCGACATCACGCTGTTGTTTGTCATCATCAAGATGGCATGTGAGGGTGTTGCAGATATGGAGGACCCAGCCTGGAGTACACCTGGACCTGATCTGGAGAACTGTGTCTATATGATAAAGGAAGAACGGAACAAATTCATGCATGAGGAACTGTCTCTGACCCAAGGTGACTTAATTACTAAGGTGAGAGAACTGCGAGGTCTCTTTATTGACACACTCAACACCGCTCACAGAAAGTACAGCTGGTTGTTTACTGCCGCAGACTTGACGACTGCAATAGATACAGTAAACAGGATTCTTGACGAGATCTCCAATGAAGTCATCAGTCTGACAGACCTGCAAACTTTCTGCAGTCCCATGTTGTTGAATGACCTAGAGCCTGAGTGCAAGTTGGACCTAACTAATAAGTTTAATTCAATGCACAACATCAACCCTGTATCATTTGTCATTGGTAGCAGTCTTAACATGGATGTCTCGCTTATCTTTACTGACTTGGAGGTTGAATATGCAGACAACCGAGTAAAACGTGTTGTATCTTACCAAGACTTTTTTGTTGAGGTGCAGAGGTCTTTATCTTTAAGTGGCAGTCACAGTGGTGCATCAGTAGTACAACTGGAGGGACTGGCTGGTGCTGGCAAGACAACACTGATGACATTAATGGTGAAGGAGTGGTGTGATGGTAATGTTACTGTCACACATCTGGATACTTACCAGGTGTTGCTGCACATTATGTGTCGTGATCCCTCCACTAACAGTTATGAAATGTTGCTGCAACGCTCTCTGCCCTCCACCTTCACCAAGTACCGTTCTCTGCTGGAGCCACTGTTGTCTAAATGCCACATTTTAGTGCTGATTGATGGTTTCGATGAGGCCACAGCAGCATCGCGTCAGATGGTGAAAGATGTATTTCATCAGCTGCGTAATACTAATGCCACCATTGTGTGCACGACAAGACCTGAACGTAGCTATGATTTGCAGCGCCTGGTTAACAGATCTCTCCTTCCTCTGACACATGCCAGGATAAAAGGTGTTCATGAGAGCAAGAGACCGGAGTTTATAGAGAAAAGTCATGAGGTGATGAAGTACCAAACAGGTAGTGGACTGGACACAGATATTCTACTGCAGCAGCTGGAGGAATTAGTGAAAAATGAACACTATCGCTTGGCCCTCAATCTGATCCTGGCCACGTGGGTGTGTGACCAGAAGCCAGGGTTACTGAGGGCCACCACTACACAGACTGAACTTTACCACTACACAATTGAACTCTCAGTATTAAAACTCAAGGAAAGACTGTCTGATCACCCAGTAACCTGTCGGATGGAAGAATGGTTGCGAAACCAGATAGTAGATAATTGGCAGCCTATCATGCACAAGGAACAATTTAATGCCCTGATTAACAGCAGTGTGATCCTTCCTCACAATGCTGTGGCTCGCCTACGAGATGCCTGTCGGTCACTGGATTTACCAGCTGATGAGATGTTGGGGGCCTGTCTCAGCCTCAAGTCCATCACACCAGCAGTTACACAGTATGCAGCTCCACACAAAGGCCTGCAAGAATTCTTTGCTGCCATGCATGTAGTTAAATCTCTGGATAATCCACCGGGACCTAACAGCATCAGAACATTGTTAGAGAGAGCTACTGGAGAAGATATGTTGAAGGATATGTTATTAGGATTTCAGAACTTGTTGCAGCACACTGCCGGCCTGTTGTACCTTCTACTTGACTCAGTACCTGACTCCTTGGCCCAGGAGGTGGTACAACTCTTGCATGAATCAGGAGTAAACCAAAGGGGTCAATGGCTTGATGTCATAGCAGAAACTCATGCATCACCTACTGTCCTTGCAGCTATTGCAACTCACTTTCCAATAAAGGAAGACGACTATTTGAATGAGGAGGATTATGAGTATAATGCCATAGTTGTTACTGATGGCTGTGCAAAAGGATATTCAAAACTCCTCCCTCACCTGCCACCATTTTGGGTAGAAGTCAAAATGACCGGAGACCCAACCCTTGTAGTATCATCTCTTGCCAAACACACTGTTGTCATCAAAGAGAAGAATGTCAGCCTCTTACCTTTCTTGCCACCATCATGTGTTGCTCTTACAATCAAAGAAGACCTCTCCTGTTTGGCCCCTGCCCTGCACTGCTTGGCCATCCACAGGTACTCAGTGGTGAGGCTTTATCATGATTTTAAAAAACCTCAGTCAACCATTCCCTCAACACATCACATCCTGGAGAACTCTGTTGCAACGTAAGTCCTGGCTTCTGTTACAGTACAGATGTAATAGTGTTATTCCTGTCTTGTGTTACAGTACAGATGTAATAGTGTAAGTCCTGTCTTGTGTTACACTACAGATGCAATAGTGTAAGTCCTGTCTTGTATTACACTACAGATGCAATAGTGCAAGTCCTGTCTTGTGTTACACTACAGATGCAATAGTGCAAGTCCTGTCTTGTGTTACACTATAGATGCAATAGTGTAAGTCCTGTCTTGTGTTACACTATAGATGTAGTAGTGTAACTCCCGTCTTGTGGTACAGTACAGATGCAATAATTATATTAATGAATACAGTAGTTTTGGTAATATTTTTCTAATCTAGCTTTATGGCTGGAAGATGAGATGAGAGGAAGATGGTGTCTATCCATTTGTTCTAATGATATCAAAGGAATAGTAAAAAGTAGCATGCTTTTAGAATGTATGAATGAAATTAATTGTATAATGATTATTACATATATAAGTTTTTAAAGAAAGGACGAGAGGCAAGCATCATATCTATGGGTTTAACTGTCATGCTGGTATCCTTTTTCAGGCTATTTGTTCCCTACCTGTCTGTTGCCTCACCTATAACTTTGCTTTGTAGTTCATCCATCCCATTTATAATACAGTACTTAAGGGGGTAATACACATTTGGTACAGTATATTAGAGCATCTTAATTCTTCAAAGTATGCCTGGAAACGGGACCAAGTTAACACAAGCAGTAGTGGCCAATTGCTTGGAATAGTTTGGAGGAAGCAGTTGCTTCAGATTTACCAACACTGTACTTCCTCCTTAAATAGTTTCTACCACTCTCATGCCTGCCTTAGTGCCAGGTAATCCATCTAAGCTTGATAGTAATTTTCAGTGTATTAATAATAATAATCTTTACTTACAGGGACCAGTGCCTGAATGAATTTATTGGTCAGGTGAGTAACAGTGTTGCATCAAAGTTACAACTGTCACATACCCTGGAATGGCTGTACCTCAGTGTGGCCTCAGACAGCCAGGCAGCCACACTCGCATCACTTACAGACACACTGGCACGGATGGTCGAATTCAGTGAGTATTATTCTTGGAAGAGATCCCACAGCTACAGTCTTCTTTCTTACACTTTCACAAAGAGAAATATTTAGACTAAATTTAGTGGACTGTAGAAAAGTTATTTTGATGAACTGAGATTAATAAATTTAGGATCCAGTCAGTATTGTACCTAATTTACCTTGTGGGACATACTGATGGCAATATCAATTATGGATCAAGTTAATAAACATTTGTTGGCCAAGATAATAGTCCTTTCCCAACTTGAAAATAGGTGCTTTAAATGTGTGTCAGTTATCTCTTGGACTTAAACTGTATACTTATGGTATACAGTTCCAACATGGTCAAGCCCTCCTCTATCTACCCCTCACGTTTCTCTCCCTCACATACTCTTCCACTCTGTTTTGCCATCTAACTGGAGGTCTTCCTCACACCAGGTGCCACAACTTCACTTCTATACACCCTCTTCACAATCTCCTCACCTTGCATTGTCTCCATATGTCCAAACCACTTCAATGTATTATGTTTCACTCTCTCAACCACCCCACACTCAATACCAATTGTCTTCTCACTCATATCACATCTCTCATACACACCCTCATTACTTTCTCCATCCCACCTGGTAAGTTCAAATGCTCCTCTCAAGTAACTCATTTCCACTGCACCTATTCTAGACTAATGAGCCCTACTTCATGTCCATGTCTCTGACGCATATGTCAGTGTTGGCAGGATCATACTATTTCATGGTCCCCTTTTCACTTCCATACTCACACTTCTACTCTTCATAATCCTCCCCAGTGATCCTATGACCTGTCTACCCTATATTGCTCTCTCCCAAAATTCTCCTTCCATACTTCCATGTTTACACAACTGTTCCCGGTACTTAATTAAACTCCTTCACTTCCACCATCATCTCACCCCCTAGAGTTATCTCACATTTAGTCCTAGTTGGTACTCCCATTCTGTATGGTGTGGCAAAGTCAATCACTTCAGTTTTTGCCCTCTCAAATACCATCAAATACAGACCCCCATTTAATGGATTTCAGATTTAATGGACACTTTTTGCTACCGGACAATCGTTACACATCGAACAGAAAGTCTGTTACTTGAAAATTTTGTCGGCACTAGGTGGCAGTGTGGCGATCAAGTACCCTATCCAGAACACAGTCAGGTGTGTACGGGCTCATGGCGTCAGTGACAGTCAGTTGTTCAGTCAGTTAGCTGATATATATTTTTTTTAAATATTTAATACAAACTCAGAAAATCCGTGTGTACTGTACGAGTAAAAACTCAAGGACTATTGGTGAAAACTGAACAATATTATATTTGCCGTCAGTACCCCCCCTGTCCCCCCCACCCTCATTACACTCACACTTAAGCCTAACCCCTATAGAGTGAACAACCTCTCAATGGACATTGTCCTTACTTCTAGCATGAGATTAGAATTACTGTACTGTATTTTGTATGTACAGTGCAGTATTTTTCAGTAACGGACAAGGTTAACCCCGTTTTTGCCCGTTAAATCGAGGGTCGAGTGTATTCTCTGGCTTGTCAAATATGTTTACTCTTAAGTTTGTATATATGTGCTCGGTTATATATAGGTAAAAATTTCAAGTTAGGGGTACTGTAATTTGAAAAAATGTCCAGACTACTGTACTTTGATTTATGTACATTTAAACTTTGCCCCGCGGATAGTGACCATTTCGCCAGACTACATGTGTCGCTATCTGCGAGGTCTTACTGTACTTTGGAGCATCAAGTAAATTGAGAGATTGAGTAGAATATGACATTTAGTGACTTGACGCATTACATATTTTGAGCCAAAGAGTAAATTGCAAAGTGAATTAAGGTATTGGGACATTGAGTAAGACATTATGCACATTTTTAACCATATTTGGCTTGAGAACCATAGAACCTGGCCAGGTGAAGTAGAAAAGTTCTTACTCTTCCTTGACCAGTCTTTAAGGAAAATTTCCATTATTAAAGAATGCATTAATATATATAGATGAGTGAATGAATTACAGCTCTTCATGTGACACCAGACGTCTCCCCAGCCTCACTCACACCCCTGCCAGACATTATAAGTACTGATGGAAGCAGCAGGGTGGGCCTATACCTATCTGATGTTTGTAGTGGCAGGATTGACTGGGCTGTACGTGTGATCAGAGCTCTGCAGTCCCCATCTGGGTGAGTTGTTTGTGTATGTGGGCTATTTGTAAGAACATTTATGGTGTTAACAATGGCTTGATACCTGTACGTTGGCTCTGTTATTGGTCTATGGAGTCGTCATACTGGTACCAAGCCATCGTATGCACCTGGAATGTTTTTGATTATGGCCCTGTGTATGATGGTGGTGATCTGAACCTCAATAATGGACATCACAAATCCTATTTCCAGTGTGCCAAAATGAAAAATAAGAAAAATTTTCACCATCCACCCCTCAGGTACTGCTATCTAAGTTTCCCTCGCTCATTCCTGGACATGGGTGAGTGGACCGGCCTCATACACAGCCTGGCCCAACACAACATGAAAGCCACCAGGATTCGCTACGATGTCAGCGACATGTCCCTCATACCAACACAGGAGAAGCAGGTGGCTGAACTCGCAAGATCTACTCTCAATGTGACGTTTCTTAAGTACGTGTTTTCCCCTTCCTATCCCTCATATTCAGGATCATGTAAGAATATTGATGGTGTTGATGATGGCGTGGAAATGGTACCATGACTCTCTAGACATAAAACAGAACCATCGTACATGTACAACGCCATCATCAGCGCCAGGAATAATCCTGTATATGATGGCGTGGTAATGGTACCATGACTCCCAAGTCACAATACAGTACCGGATATTCTTGCATACGACCCACACTCTCACAGTTGAGCCAACTCATACTCACTGTGTGAGTCATAGGCAAATACAGTGAAAGCCCTTTTATCTGGCACCAGTGGGACTGAGAACGTTCCGGATACGAGAAAGTTTCGGATACAAGAAAGTGTACTTTAAAATTACGTTATTCTACATTCATTCACTTTATTCTTAAGTACATTTAACACTAATACCATATCTTATAATCTTATACCAATCTAACACTTACATCTACAAATGTATGTATTTAGGATCAACACTGAGCATCATCAGTTCTGTAGCTCGTCATCTGAGACATCTACACCAGAGTTCTGAGTGGCCGTGTTCAGTGTCGGTGGCTGAGAGGCTGCGTTTGGTTTCACTGACTTCATGTACTCCCTTATGTCTCTTTGCCTACAGTTCTTTCCTCTCTGTAGCAAAAACTCATTTTGAATGCAGTGAAGAGACATGACATCATGTGTGTTCATGTATTGGCACTGTTCAGCAAACTTGATGAACACTGATAGACCTTTCGTGGCATCCTGCCAAGACACTTTCGGCTCTGGATCGTCGTCTTCTTCGCTGTCGGCCTCGGTCAACTTTAAGTATTGTTCATCAAGTACTGATTGAATAATTTCATCATCAGTGAGCGATAATGTCACTGATTCCTTCATGTCGACATCGACATGACATGCAGACGACTGCAGGACTGACGGTGTCTGACACTCTGACTCTGCTCTACGAGTCTACACAAACAAACACAAATGTGGCGGGAATGATGCGCTGTACCTCTGACGGCGGCGGGAGCAACTACAACCCCGCACGGGAATTTTGTATTTAATTTTTTTACGTACGTCTTTCTTTTTGGCTATATTTATCTTTTTATGAATAAAATGCCGGATACGGGAAGTTGCCGGTTAACAGAATGCCGGATAAAAGAGCTTTCACTGTATATCCTTGGTGTTGATGATGGTGTGGTACAGTTACAATGACTTCTGATAGGGACGTGTATAAATAAGGTGTCGTCATCTAGTGGGACAGAAGAGAAGCTACCAACACCATGAAGCTCCTCTGTCTCAATTAGTGTGACACTCATTAATATTGGGTTTTTGCAAGAGTCATGGGCTACTGACAGCCTACAGTCCTGAAGTTGAAAAAAAAAAAAAAAAAAGGACTCACTGCAGAGCCATTGTACTGGTACCACAACAACATATACTCCTTGAATGTTCTTGCCTACAATCCTGAATTACAAATTGCTGATGATATTTTTGTTTTCAGTATTATTACAGAAGTACTGCGTTTTTGGCTAGGGCCGTTCAGTGTTACTACATCCGGCTAGGTCCTGGGAATTTGCCCTGGTCACTTTATGATAGTTTACACTGGTTATATCCTGGTAGTTTGCCCAGGTTAGGTCCCGGTACTCTGCTGTGGTCTAGGTTAGGTTAGGCCAGGTCAGGTTAGGTCAGACTAATTTCCAAATTATGTTTGTAAAATGGGGCATATCTCGAGAGAAACACCATAGATGAAAAGTGTCTTAGAATGGTCCAAAATAGTGGATAATGATATTAAAATATACAATATAGTGAACTCAGTACTTCCGTAAATTTACCTTGTTTTCAAATGATAGCCTACATACTTTTTATCTTCTAGTATAGTAGCGAGTAACAGTAGATTCTATCCTGTATTCACTTTACTTTCCAATACTGTGTTATACTAACTGAAGCCTCTTTTCTTTTGTTTCCATTACATGTATTGTAATGTACTTTATGAAGTTGACACTTGATCTCCACAGCTGATATTATAAAGGCTGTCTGTGATTGGTTACAGCTTATTACTATAGGGTGTATACCAGCCAATTAGATGAAAGTCATCATTGTTGCTTATGAATATATGCCGTTGGTTACTGGACAATAAAGCACAAGAATGTCTTTCGCTTGATATGTAACCGTATGTTCCATTATTGATACAGTTGCTGTTTTGTTTACTGGCTTTTTTATCTCTTTTAAATAGATATGGTTTTCAAGAAGATGGTTGGTAAGTTCATTCAGTGAGGCGATGAAACCATCATTGACAACTTTGATGAAATCTCTTAAGGAGAAGACTGGTCAGACAGACCTTATACCACAAAATAACTGGGGCCACAGAAGAAAAACAGCAAGCATGAAAAAAAAAATAAGAGAAGAGGGACAGTGGAAGAGATGAAACGAAAGGGAATGTGTGAAGGGATGCCACCACCTTGATAGAACAAATATTGGGACAACACTTGTAACGCCAGCACCCACCCACCTTCACTCTGAATGTCCACTCCCATCCCACACCAAGCCAGTCAGTGCAAGGATGTCCTGGGATCTCACCATAAACCCACCTTCCTACTATTATCTAACCCTGTGTGTGTGTGTCCTGGCATCTCAATATAGACACACTTTCGTAACTTTTCCTAACCGTCTAATAATAATAATAATAATAATAAAAAACGGTTTGGCAGCCAAAGGGCTGAAAATATACAATACAGTGGTGAAAGTGAGCAATAGAGTAGTTAATAGGTGGAACAGTCTCCCAGCTTCAGTGGTGAATTCCAGTACTGTGTCGGAGTTTAAGAAAAAGTTGGATAAAGTGTGGGCATCATAGAAACAGAAGTTTGAATATTTTGAAAATATTGGGTAAAGAAATCTCGACCATTAAGACCATAGACTATAGTTTGAGATATCGAGAGCTGGAGTCACAGGCTCAATAGCCTCTTCCAGGATTCTTCTGTGAGTTTCTGTGAGTTATGAATGATGGTTACAACAAAATGTATACTATATACATACACATACATACATGAGTGTGTTTGTGTGTGTGGTGAGGTAGTGAAATCTGGGAAACTTTGGGTGAGGCGCCTGGTGGGGTGAGGTCAGGTGAGGATTAAAGGTTGACAGGTAAGGAAGGGCTAAGATTGGGTGGAGTCTACCACATATTTCCACCTGTGTGAGGTGTCCTGTAGAGCATCATTAATGAGTGTGAGGAAATACTTGGGGCTCATCCTGGTTCCCTGGGGGACCCCGTACGTCAGGTGTTGGTGTGTGGATACCGACCCTTGGTACCGTATTGCCTGCCTCCTGTCACTGAGGAAGTCAGCTATAGTCAAACCAGAATATACTGAGCCCTAGGGTGGGGTCCGGATTAAGAGCGGCATTGCCAAATCATCACCAAAACAAACCCGTATCGTTAAAATGTTAATGCATAAGCCAATTTGTAGTAGCTCTATCTCTATATATCTATAGCTCTGACGCCTCGTTCCCTCCGGGAACTCCCCCTAAGGGGGTGGCCACAGCAGAAGTGTCTCCAGTTCTCCCAGTTCCAACACTCCCTCCTTACTCGTTCAAGCCCTACTCTGCCCCTCACGTTTCTCTCCTTTACATACTCTTCCACTCTGTTCTGCCATCTGACCGGAGGTCTGCCTCTCACACCAGGTCCCACAACTTCACTTCTATACACCTTCTTTACAAATTCCTCGCCTTGCATTCTCTCCACATGTCCAAACCATCTCAATATATCACGTTTCACTCTCTCAGCCACTCCACACTCAATGCCAATTACCTTCTCACTCATACCACATCTCTCATACACACACTTATTACTTTCTCCATCCCATCTTGTAAGTCCACATGCTCCTCTCAAGTAACTCATTTCCTCAGCACCTATTCTAGACTGATGCGCCCTACTCCATGTCCATGTCTCCGACGCATATGTCAGTGTTGGCAGGATTATACTATTTTGTAGTCCCCTTTTCACTTCCATACTCACACTTCTACCCTTCATAATCCTCCCCAGTGATCCTATGACCTGTCTACCCTTCACTGCTCTCTCCCTAATTTCTCCTTCCATACTTCCATGTTTACACATAACTGTACCCAGGTACTTAAACTCCTTCACTTCCTCCATCCTCTCGCCCCTCAGAGTTATCTCACACTTCGTCCCAGTTGGTACAGCCACTCTGTAGGGTGTAGCAAAGTCAATCACTTCAGTTTCTGCTCTTTCAAATACCATCACTTTACTTTTACCTACATTCACCTTCAGTTTCCTTCGTTTACACACAGACTGAAATTCGTCCACCACTCTCTGTAAATTCCTTTCATTCTCAGCCATCAGCACAGTGTCATCCGCAAACAAACTTGCCACCAGGGACCAATTTGCTTCATTCAGCCTCAACTTCACCCCCAGACCATTCACTTTGGCTTTCACCTCTCTCATACAACCATCCATATATATATTGAACAACCATGGTGACATAACACACCCCTGTCTCAGCCCTAAACTAATATTAAAACTCTCACTTAGATCACCCTCTACCCGTACACATGCTTTTGCATCTGCATAAAAAGCCTCAATGCCTTTCAGCAAAGGCCCCCCAACACCATAAATTCCCAACACCTCTGTCATAGCTTTCCTATCAACTCTATCGTATGCCTTCTCCAAATCCATGAAGGCAGCATACAACTTCTTACTCTTCCCAATATATTTCTCCACTATTGATTTTAATGCAAATATTTGGTCCACACATCCTCTACCCTTTCTGAACCCTCCCTGCTCCTCACTAACTTTATTCCCTGTTACTTCAATCAGTCTTTCAGTAATAACCTTCCCGTAAACCTTCCCCAGTACACTAAGAAGGCTTATTCCCCTATAGCTACCACACTCCTCCTTACTTCCCTTCCCCTTATACAAAGGTACAATTATGGCTCTCCTCCAATCCTCTGGCACCTCTCCCTGCCTCCAGGCCAATGTACATATAAGCAACATCCACTCCACCACTACCTCCCCCCCACACTTTAACATTTCAGCAGTTATCCCATCTACCCCCGGTGCCTTTCCCATCTTCAACTTTCCTATTGCTTTCCTGACCTCTTCTCTTCCTAATTCTCCCTGTACATCCTGTCGTCTACCACCTGCCTCCATCCCCATGCATGTCACCACCGCCTCCCCTCCTGTCCCTCCATTCATCAACCGATCAAAATGCCTCTTCCACACTTCTTTCACTTCCTCACTTCTACTCACAGTAACTCAATCCTCTCTCTTCATTCTCACACTACCAGACTTTCCTTCTCCTCTTTCTCTTTTCACCTCCTTCCAGAATAATTTCTTGTTCCACTTTAAACTTTTCACTCAGCTTCATACCAAACTCCTCATCCACTCTCCTTTTACTCTCACTCACCATCCTTTTCACTTGTCTCTTACACACATTATATTCTCTTTTCCATCTCTCTCTCACTTCTTCTGGCACATTCCTCTGTAATGTTCTCCTATATGCCTTCCTTTTCTCCTCTACGGCATCTTTCACTTCTTCTGTCCACCAAGCACTCCCTTTCTTGCCCCTATTCTGTGTCTTATATCCTACCTCTGCTGCTGTCCTCAATACTATTGTCTTAAACACTTCATACACCGCATTCACTCCCACTCCCTCCCCTATCCCCATCCTTACATCCCCCAGCACCTCACCCACCCTCCTCTTATATTCCTCCCTATACTCTTCTACATCTAATTTCCCACTAGCCACCTCCCTCTTATTCCTCACCCCTTCATCCCTCCTACCATACTCCCACTTAACCCTAACCTTCATCCTCACCAATACCGCAAAATGGTCGGAGCAATGGACCATTCCTCTCACCACTTTTGCGTCATACACATCCTTCCTCAACCTTTCATCCACTGCCACATAATCAATCAAACTCTTTTGTTCTCCTCTATCATCCCTTCTCCATGTATACCTGTGGATCATCTTGTGCTGAAAGAAGGTATTCGCCAAGAACCCCCTCTCAGCAGAGACGTCCACCAGATATTCACCATTCTCATTCACTCCTTCCACACCCCATTTACCAACAATATTTCCTACTCTCTCATTTCCTACTTTCCCATTCATATCACCCATCATTACAATCTTCCTCCCACTCTCAAACTTCCTCAAACACCCATTCAACTTCTCCCAGAAATCTCTCATTTTCTCTCCCCGCCTTATTCCTCTCATTCACAGGTGCATACGCACACACCCATGCATACTTAACCAATCCAATCTTCCCTGTCATCCATGCCACTCTCGTCCCACACCATCCATGTCCGTCTACTCTCTTCCATACCCTTGGTGCTACCAGCACTGCTCACCCCTCCCTCCCTCCCTCTTCCTTTACACTTCTCACTCATTCCTGTCCACACTACACCTCCCTCCATTCCCTCCCACATCACACTCTCTCCTCCAGCCTCACACTCCTCCACTCCCCATCCTTTCAAGTGTGTCTCAGTCACTCCCATCACACCTACTCCTCCATTCTTGAAACATTCAACTATTTCTCGCATCTTCGTCTTTTCAACCATTCCATTCACATTCACTGCTACCACTCTAATGCACTCCCCCTCCCCCCCCAGGGAAACCTGGAGACTCCCCCCCCCCCCGCCTGCAGCCATATCTGTCCACTCCCCCACTGGGGGGCCGCTGATGGCTGGCAAGGCCAATGCAGCGCTCATTCCCGGAGGGACACGGGCCGTCAGCATTAAAAAAAAAGAAAAAGGGTCACACTAATGTTAAAAGTATGTTAAATTTTTTTTAAAAACTAAAAAGATATATACAATTACTAAAACCTATATGTGGGGGAAGCTAAAATCTAATCCCCCACAACGCCTTCCCCTTTAGCTCCACCTCCTGCTTTATAAAAAATGGTAAAAAGGAGGTGTTACCCGAGGTTGCCACGTGGAGGCAGGGTAAGGCTTACCTACCCTTCCTGAGGAAGGGCAGGTCACCGAGGTGAATCTTTTCCCAATACTAACGGATTTAGCTTTCCGCAGCAGCATCCACCTCAACCTCATTGGTTACGATATTGCCACTGCGTATTCGATATATAATACAACGTTAAAAAGAAATATTTATAATGACGAGTTAGGTTCATTGTAAATATATTGACAACAACTCTATACAACATGTGACATGCTATATTGTACATGCTGCCACATCTCCTGTGACAAAGGGTTAATGGCGGGTCAAGGACGCGTGTACTCATGTCAGTCACCTGGTCATTCTCGCACCAACCACTATGGACGACACATCTCCCAAGCGCGTCGGTGTTCTCCACAGCCAAGCCAAGGAAATTATTTATAATGTAAATAGATATTTCCTCCATGAGAAGGCCAATAGAGGACCCCTATTAGATCCCTCTCAGTCAGTTGCTCGTACAGCGAAGGCAACCCCATTAAATTTATCACAGAGAATGTTGGATATCATGTGGGTATGTTTTGGTGATGATTTGGCAATGCCACTCTTAATCCTCGACCCTACCCGAAGGCTCAGTATATTCTGGTTTGACTATAGCCACTCAACCAAGGAAGGAAGGTTGATGATCTTGTTGATCATCACCGTATGGTCAACAAGGTCAAATGCCTTCCTGAAGTCAATAAAGGTGAGGGCTACTGAGGTTTTCCTTCTCTCAATGTTGGAGTAGATGTAGTTCAGGAAACTGATCAGGCAATGGGTGGTGGAGGTCTCTTTACATTGCCAAATTACCTGGGGTCAATCAGGTGGCCAATCTGTGCATAGGCCCAGGTAAAAGCAAATTCCTCTCAGATTGGGCTTGGTGGTACTGGTGTTATTGTCACTTGTTGCAGGTCATTGAGGATCTGTGGGGAGGGGCATTTGGGAATTGGGGTCACATAAGAGGTTTTCCAGTCGGGTGGACACCTACTCCGCTTCAGTGATGCATTAATAATGGAGCACAGTGGGATGGCACGCTCCATGGCGAATTCTTTGTAGAGCTTCACTGGAAGGTTCACTGGCGATATGGAGTGATTTGATCGTAGGCTGAAGATTTTCTGGGCAACCTTGTATCAATGAACCGTAGCTGGGGGAGCTGGGGAGGGAAGGTAGGCAGGTAGTTTGGGGAGTTGCTGGCAGATGGTAGCAAAGTGATTGTTAATTTTCTCACTTGCCTCCTGGCTAGGGATATGAGAGACACAAGGGATAGATGATGATCCCTTGCCTAGCCTGCAGAGGTTCTTACATTTGCTGTGCCATTGACTGGAATTTGTTTGTCTGAGATGATGGACCTCGGCCAGGTAGTGTGACCTTTTGGCTTCCTTGGACTCCCGTATCACTTGATTACGTAGCTGTTTATATCGGTTCTCGTTGATGCAGAAAGCTCTGTTACGATCCTGGAGGAGCCTTTTGATCCGGGGGGTGATCCACGGGGCATCTGATGGGTGTATCATGGCTCTACTTAGTGGGAAAAACTGTTGGTATGCTGTGGTGACGCTTGATTTATACTTTACCCATTTGATGATGACGTCCTCCTCGGTCAGTACCTATACCCATGGGTAATTAACCAGCCACAAACCAAACTCCCTCACAACAGAGTCAGGTGTGGGTCGGTAGGACCTGATGGTGGGGGCCTGTAGAATATGGAGATGTGGGTACTGCGACCCATTGGCTGTAAAGGCTCTGCGGGAGGTACTGTACTGATCCCCCAGGTCTGTCAAAATGAGGTCCAGGGTGTTGTGGCCATTTGTCAGGAAATCCACAATTTGTGAGAGATGAATTTGGTCTTGTATGTCAGTGGTACGTAATTCATTGAAATCACCACATATCACCAGTCTTGAGGATGGAAACTGCTGTTTTAGGTCGTCACATGTGTCAATGATATGTTCGATGAGGTCTGGTCCGGTGGGTGATCTTGGAGGGTGGTACACAAGACAATATTTAATAGAGGCAGTTTGGCTGGGGTGGGAGGGAAAAGTGACTCTGACCCAGAGCGCTTCAGTTCCCTCCGGGACAGTGACATTCAGCTGGGGAGAACGCAGCTGTTTCCAGGCATAAAGGGCCACTCCTCCCCCTCTCCTATCACTTTATAGATGATGATAAAGGTCAAAATCACTGATCTGGCTGATTTCTGGAATGATTTGTCAAGCCTCTGTTATTGCAACAACATCACTTTTATATTGACCGACAGTCAGGGTCAGTTCATCCATTTTGTTGTTCAGAGAGGTAACATTGAATAGTAGGAGTGACGGAAGGTCGTACAACTGGTGGGTTACCTCAAAATGTTTGTATGGCGATGTCTTGCGCACCTTATTTATATTCCTTTTCAGTCTTTTCACAACTGGGATAGGTTTAGTTCTATTTTCACAACCTCGGCAGCCTCGATTATGGAAGTTGTCCAGGTCCTTTTATCAAGGCACAACATTTGATGGAGGTTATCTGCCATTTCTTCTAATTTTAAGAGTGAGGAGACAGTATAACGGGTACACATTGTAATTGACATATAGAATGGTTGGATCCAGCACTTACACAGTTCAGTGCCTTATATTGCACCATCAATTGATTAATGTGCCACACTTGATTGACTCAACTCCCACTATCACACAGCAGACACAGTTCTGATAGGTGAATATGTACAGTCGCGAGCTGATGGGATGGAGACACGAGCTCAATCATGGGGTCATTTCTACCTGACGAGTTATGGAGGGGGGAAGGGAGAGAGAGGAAGGAACAGATGGGGGGAGGTTATGGAAGGGCTGGTAGAGTGTTGCCACTTCTGACTGATATAGAACTATCGCACCATCCACTGAAAGTTTCATTCGAAGCATTCACTGGTGAGAGGGAGAAACGAGAAGGAGGAATGAAGGTGGTTGGGGATGAATGTATGAGCGACGTGAGTGAAGATATTGCAGGATGAATTGAATTAGTTGTGTATACGAATTAGACGGACATAGGGATATGTAATAACTGATTAATGTTTTCGAGTTGGATATATAACTGATATTATTTCGCCACACTAAACTCACCATTGTGAACTGTGTGAGTGTTAGCTTAAAAGTTTAAAGTAATAAAAACATTGTTATCCATCAAAACATAACATTCATCAATAATTACATAACCAAATGATTAAGTTAAAGTTTACCGCAAATCCACTGTTTCTATTAAACCTGGACGAATCAAAGGTGACAAACATATATTCTCTTTGTCGGGAGAATAATATGTTACAGTTCTGCCCCTCAAAATGCACTGCAGGTTTGCTAGATTGCCAACATTAATAATTAAGTCGTGTGGTTGAAAGCTAGACATATATATAGGCCGCATCTAAATTCACAATTATAAACCCTAAGAATAATGGAAGACAGATATGTAATGTTTTATAGAAATGGAACTGAAATTTGTATTTCTGTATATTGTCTTTTACTTTAATGTTGTCACTATTAAGAGTTTTATAATATAAATATTGTGGCTTACAAGGTGCAGTAATATTATCATAAAGTAAGTATTAAAAGTAATAGTAAGTTGGTAGTCCTCTATTGAATTAATCCTTTGTATTATTGTTTGCACTTAAATACTCATTATAAATTTGTAGGGCTCGCTTCAACAGCAAAAAAAAAAAAAAACAACAACACAGCATTGAGTAACACTGTAATCAACAACAATATAATAATTTAATGTTATCACTATTGTTACTTGACGGTAGCCATTACTTTCAAGGATAAATACACACAGTATCTAGAACATTTTATTGGACGCATAATAACTTTTTGAGTCTCACTAACTTTGCCATGAAGGCTGACACCTCAAAGATTGTCACCACTGATTATCATATGCTTCACAAACAGTAACTAGCTTTATTCTACTATGCCTACGTGTTGATTATTTCCTTATTATGGGCAGAAATTTACTTGTAATCCAATAATACACTATATATAACGTAGAACAAGTTATTTTATTCCCGTGTGTTAAGTTGGTAAGCCTGTGAAGGCTACAAGGTGTGGGATCAAGCTCCTTTAGTATGTGTGTGTGTGTGTAAAGGGAACTGCGGTTCACATGACTCGAACCCTCACTTCACCAGAAATGTGCCTATATTCGGCAGGAGAGATTCTGTCTCATTCCGTTCCACAGAATATTCTTTTCCCATAAAAAATATGGATACTTGTGGTTCTCATAATTTTGTGTAATATTAATTATTGTTGAAACACATTTATCATTGATTATTGCAATTTCATTAAATATGTCAAGTTTTATAGACACCCATCCCATCTGATGTCATTACAGTTCTGATATCGAACAATACTTATATATGAGAGTACTCTTATAATTATGATGACCATGCTAAAATTCAATACATAGGTTTGTTATTGTGAACTCGATCTCCATTAGTCCCTTCGCCCAAAGTCAACCATAAATCATTAAGATAAAGAAAGACCCACAGCCACAGTTATTGGCGCCTCTCTTGTTCTTTCCATGGTATAAAAACACTACAGGTAGGCTCTTGCGCACGTCTGGTGATAAGCTCCGCCCACCCCCACCCCACCGCTCACCCTCGTGACGTCACTTGGTGCGTTGCGGTGGTGAAAGATTGTTGGGATGAATAACTTTTTACCTTATTTTCTAAATAAAACACATAATTTCGTGAGGAAGTAGCTGCTGTAGTGTGTCAGAAAATGCACAATTTGAGTAATATCATTTGCACTGATGCATATGCTCTTTGTAAAATGACTTAGGGCATGCCATGAGTTTGCTCAGGAAGGTTTTGCCTCATTTTACTATTGCAGTATGATGTGGAATTAAAACAAATTCATTGTTTGATCCGGATGGAAAGTAACTTGTAACAGTAACAAAAGTATATTTTCGTTCCTTCTGTGTACTTCATGATGTGAATCAGCTCGAAGATCCAGAGGTGGCCAGATAGAGATGGAATTGATTTGGGGAGGGCCAACATGGTATGGTCACCATAACACTTACCTTTCAGTCTCTACTAATCTCATTCGAATGTTGCCTACATAAAACAGAAAAAAAAAACAATTATCTCATTGCAAACTATATTTTGTCAACCTCTTACTGGCATTATCATTACCATTATACACACAGTACAACTGACTAATTACTATAACATAAATTGCACTCACACCTTAAATGTTATTTATCTTATTCAAGTGAACTTTGGTTAAGCATTATATTATCACATGAATCGTATTTCAATTACAAAACTAGAAAGTAAATTGTACTCATAATATAGTTTCACATCTTAAATGTTCCTTAACTTATACAAGTGAACTTTGGTTAAGTATTCAGGTTTATGTCTGGTACTGCATCAGTCTTCAGTAGTCGAACATCAGCAGGTGGTTCTTGATTTAATAGTTCGTACTTCAGGTTCCTTGAATATTGCAATGGGCTGAAATGGCGAGAACAGATTCTTCCCGAGTGAGGAGAAAACTGGTCGGCTCTCCTGCACAAATGTATCCATTTTTTCTGTAGTTCGACAGTTTTGGGGAACCTGTGGAGTTTGTAAATTGTTTCTCCACTCCTCCCACTACAGCCAAACATACTGCAGCAGCCCATTGCTTACGAACTATTAAAATATTGCACTAAAATAACACCAGTCACTACCGAAGACCATGCAGTACACCAGACATAAACATACACACATGCTCCAGCCTACGTCATAGGGGGTCTCAGCCAATGAGAGGCGAGATGCGCACAACGGCGACAAATCGGTAAACTAAAGAGTCTACCTTCTGTGTTTTTATACCATGAGCTACTCGCTCTCGCTACGTTAATACGGTAATAATTCTATCAATGCTAACACTCAAATTGTATATATATCTCAGGTGCTGTTTCTGGACCCCCCTACTCAATTACTTTAATATCAATGAATTTTCAAGTTACGCAAGCTTGGAATATTTTCTAATGTCTCACACTTGGGAATTTATTTCAGAGTCTTGCAACACACACTCATAATTTTCCAAGACCAGCTCCCTCTCACCTTATATTTCACTTACTGACCCACCGTTGATGCGACTGGCCAGTTATACAACTATAAAGCCTTGTGAATCGTGGTAATATCCAACAATTCGGCGTTTACGTTGTTCACTCCCCACTCAACACGTGGAGATTAATTAAGGCAAGCGGAAGCTAGCGTATACGAGTGTGTCCCTCAAGTGTCCTGTCCAAAACTGACCTATATTTTTCATCATTAACTGGAGGCTGGAAGTTCAAATTTCTCCTGGCTCCTCCTCCCTATCTGTATTCGTTTCTCCTAGCTGGCTACGATTTACATTGTATCCACTCATTCCTTAGTTATACATGCAATTTCAATTTACCTATGGCGTACTATTAATTCCCGATAATTTCCCTCCACTTCACGATCATTTGCAATACCATAAGTTACCCTGGTAGCATAATTTATTAATACAAAATGTAGTTAACCTACGAACACCTATAGGACTGGACGTGGCAATTTCAGTTGAAACCTGACCTTCCTTACCCTTTTTAAATAAGCTAGTACCTGGCCTATTTTTGGCTGCGGATTAACTACCTGCGGATTAAGGCTGCACCTACATCAACCCACTCCTACCTCCTTTGTTCCTCTGCATGGAATCTTCCACTACCCTAGAACATTCCATGCCTGACACAAATATGGAATTTTCCCCCTCTCTGTCAGCCTATTAATTATGCTTACATATGCGTAATTTAAATTACGTTACGAGTCTATGGTTGACTCGTGACAATACCCTCCCTTCTTCCTCTTAAACTCCTCCATAACTCGTCAGGTAGAAGCGACCCCATGATGAGTGTGCTCGTGTCTCCATCCCATCAGCTCGCGACTGTACATATTCTTATTGATATATAATAGCCACAGTGTCCAAACCTTACTTGGCTGTATTATCACTATTAGGCCGTGACTGGTACCCGGTTTTCCCTCAAGGACGGTATGTTTTGCCGTTAGTGTGTGTGGTTGTGTGTTGTATAGTCTTCCATCATGTGTTCAATAGTGTGTTGTTAGTGAGTGTTGTTGTGTAGTGCTGTCTTCCGTCATGTGTTTGATTAAGGGGAGATTCTCTTGTTAGTGAATTGGAAGGTCTATGATTCCTACAAACTATGCCAGGAAACAGATGACCTTAATGGGGGATCTGTTTGGAGGAATCGGTAGCCCACTAATTTACTCTCATAAAAATCTCTCGTTAATAGTGTTAAGGCTTTGTGTTGGATCCAGGAATATAAAGGTATAGTCTTTTCTATGTAGATACAGATATGTGTAAATAAGATTATGTGATTATTTTATTATCAAGTATGCATTACTGTACAGTATTGCCATTATTTTATTATCTGTAGTGATTCCAACTGTGTATGCCATCACAGTATGCTTTCAGGCTATGATTATATTAGTAAACCCATTCATTGTAGTAGTTTATTTTTATCATCATTAGTAACAACTGCAGCAAAAATATACACACATAATCCTAATCAAGAACACATTGGCACAAAAAGACAGTGAGAGACTTGATGTAATGTGTGATTTGGTATTTCCCAAATGATTTGGTATTACGGCCCGTGTCCCTCCGGGAATGAGCACTGCATTGGCCTTGCCAGCCATCAGTGGCCCCCCAATGGGGGAGTGGACAGCTATGGCTACTGGCGGGGGGGGGGGGGGGGTCTCCGGGCTGCCCTGTAGAGGGAGTGGGGAAGAGGGAATGTATGAGAGTGGTAACTGAATGTGAATGGAATGACGGATGCGACTAAGAGGCGAGAGATTGTAGAATGTTTCAAGAAAGGAAAAGTGGATGTGATGGGAGTGACGGAGACACACGAGAAAGGATGTGGAGTGGTTGAGTGTCAGGAAGGAAGGGAGAGTGGACTGTGGGAGGGAATGGAGGGAGGAGTAATATGGACGGGTATGAATGAAAAGAGTAAAGGAAGAGGGAAGGAAGGGTGTGCGCTGTTGGTGTCTCCGTGGGTGTGGAAGGGAGTGGATAGACATGGGTGGAATGGGTCAAGAATAGTATGGATGACTGGAAAGATTGGCTTGGTGAAGTATGCTTGGGTGTGTGCTTATGCACCAGTGAATGAAAAGAGTAAGACGGGGAGAGAGAAGATGAGAGTGTTTTGGGAAGAGTTGAATGCATGTCTGAGAGGAATTGATAATGGAAGGAGAATAGTGATGATGGGAGACATGAATGGAAAGGTGGGAGGTGAGGAAGTGGGGAATATTGTGGGTAAATGGGGTGTAGAAGGAACAAATGAGAATGGTGAGTATCTAGTGGATGTCTGTGCTTTCAGCACAAGATGATCCACAGGTATACATGGAAGAGAAGGGATGAGAGAGGAGAGCAAAAGAGTTTGATTGATTATGTGGCAGTGGATGAAAGGTTGAGGAAGGATGTGTTTGACGCAAAAGTGGTGAGAGGAATGGTCCATTGCTCCGACCATTTTGCGGTGTTGGTGAGGATGAAGGTTAGGGTTAAGTGGGAGTATGGTAGGAGGGATGAAGGGGTGAGGAATAAGAGGGAGGTGGCTAGTGGGAAATTAGATGTAGAAGAGTATAGGGAGGAATATAAGCGGAGGGTGGGTGAGGTGCTGGGGGATGTAGGGATGGGGATAGGGGAGGGAGTGGGAGTGAATGCGATGTATGAAATGTTTAAGACGATAGTAGTGAGGACAGCAGCAGAGGTAGTAGGATATAAGACACAGAAGAGGGGCAAGAAAGGGAGTGCTTGGTGGACAGAAGAAGTGAAAGATGCCGTAGAGGAGAAAAGGAAGGCATATAGGAGAACATTGCAGAGGAATGTGCCGGAAGAAGTGAGAGAGAGATGGAAAAGAGAATATAATGTGTGTAAGAGACAAGTGAAAAGGATGGTGAGTGAGAGTAATAGGAGAGTGGATGAGGAGTTCTGTATGAAGCTGAGTGAAAAGTTTAAAGAGAACAAGAAATTATTCTGGAAGGAGGTGAAAAGAGAAAGAGTAGAAGGAAAGTCTGGTAGTGTGAGAATGAAGAGAGAGGATGGAGTTACTGTGAGTAGAAGTGAGGAAGTGAAAGAAGTGTGGAAGAGGCATTTTGATCGGTTGATGAATGGAAGGACAGGAGGGGAGGCGGTGGTGACATGCATGGGGATGGAGGCAGGTGGTAGACGACAGGATGTATAGGGAGAATTAGGAAGGGAAGAGGTTATGAAAGCAATATTAAAGTTGAAGATGGGAAAGGCACCGGGGGTGGATGGGATAACTGCTGAAATGTTAAAGTGTGGGGGGGAGGTAGTGGTGGAGTGGATGTTGCTTATATGTACATTGGCCTGGAGGCAGGAAGAGGTGCCAGAGGATTGGAGGAGAGCCATAATTGTACCTTTGTATAAGGGGAAGGGAAGTAAGGAGGAGTGTGGTAGCTATAGGGGAATAAGCCTTCTTAGTGTACCGGGGAAGGTTTACGGGAAGGTTCTTACTGAAAGACTGGTTGAAGTAACAGGGAATAAAGTTAGTGAGGAGCAGGGAGGGTTCAGAAAGGGTAGAGGATGTGTGGACTAAATATTTGCATTAAAATCAATAGTGGAGAAATATATTGGGAAGGGTAAGAAGTTGTATGCTGCCTTCATGGACTTGGAGAAGGCATACGATAGAGTTGATAGGAAAGCTATGACAGAGGTGTTGAGAATTTATGGTGTTGGGGGGCCTTTGCTGAAAGGCATTGAGGCTTTTTATGCAGGTGCAAAAGCATGTGTACGGGTAGAGGGTGATCTAAGTGAGAGTTTTAATATTAGTGTAGGGCTGAGACAGGGGTGGTGGACGAATTTCAGTCTGTGTGTAAACGAATGAAACTGAAGGTAAATGTAGGTAAAAGTAAAGTGATGGTATTTGAAAGAGCAGAAACTGAAGTGATTGAATTTGCTACACCTTACAGAGTGGCTGTACCAATTGGGACGAAGTGTGAGATAACTCTGAGGGGCGAGAGGATGGAGGAAGTGAAGGAGTTTAAGTACCTGGATACAGTTATGTGTAAACATGGAAGTATGGAAGGAGAAATTAGGGAGAGAGCAGTGAAGGGTAGACAGGTCATAGGATCACTGGGGAGGATTATGAAGGGTAGAAGTGTGAGTATGGAAGTGAAAAGGGGACTACGAAATAGTATAATCCTGCCAACACTGACATATGCGTCGGAGACATGGACATGGAGTAGGGCGCATCAGTCTAGAATAGGTGCTGAGGAAATGAGTTACTTGAGAGGAGCATGTGGACTTACTAGATGGGATGGAGAAAGTAATGAGAGTGTGTATGAGAGATGTGGTATGAGTGAGAAGGCAATTGGCATTGAGTGTGGAGTGGTTGAGAGAGTGAAACGTGATACATTGAGATGGTTTGGACATGTGGAGAGAATGCAAGGCGAGGAATTTGTAAAGAAGGTGTATGGAAGTGAAGTTGTGGGACCTGGTGTGAGAGGCAGACCTCCGGTTAGATGGCAGAACAGAGTGGAAGAGTTTGTAAGTGAGAGAAACGTGAGGGGCAGAGGAGGGCTTGAACAAGTAAGGAGGGAGTGTTGGAACAGGGAGAACTGGAGACAATTCTGCCATGGCCACCCCCTTGGGGGGAGTTCCCGGAGGGAGCGAGGCGTCGGAACTATAGATAGATAGATAGATAGATTTGGTATTTCCTCTACCTTTATGAACCTAATCTCTTGTTGAGTAATCAGTCAATCAGTCAACTCCTGCAGCATGCCTGGGAATGCACTGGGTCACACTGTAACTCTCTCACCAATGTCCCACTTCTCTGTCACCTTCTCCCTTTCTCTACAGGCCATCCTCATCCTTTCACCCTCAAAACTCTTCACCTTTGTCCCACTTCTTTATAACCTTCTCCTTCATCCTCAAGTTAAGATCTCGACCTATTAATATTTCTTACATCATTGAATTGTAATGTATAGGTTGAGAAAAACTTTGTACTGTATAGGGATGAATGATGACAAGAGTGACATTAAACTGCTATTATAATGAAATGAGTGAGAGACAGACAGGTGTTGGTTCTCACTTCAACACACTGTCTCTTCTCACACAATACTCTTACAAGGTTATCATACATTCATAAATATGACCCAAGTACCATTGGATTATTTAATGATCCATCCCTCTTTTCCACCTCTCTATCACCTTCTTCCTCCTATTATTTTTTTTTTACAGTCTTCCAGGCCTTGGGCAGTCTTCTTTAATCCTCAACCAATCACTTATTCCAATAGGGAGGTACTGCTTGATGGGTTCTGGGCAATACTTCAGGGTTTAGGTGCCTCTTTGGTCCCTATCCAATCCTTTTCCTCTCTGCAGCTGTCCCTCCTTTCTTTCTTTTTCCATTATGCTTGCTGTCCCTTCTTCCTGTCTCCTTTTCCCTTGTGGTACATGGTCTTTCTGGTTCAGCACAGTCTTCTTCTTTTCCCTTAACAATCAGGGGCCTCCAATTTGCTGACATGATTATAAGCCCCACATGCAGGATTGGAAGTGAAAAGGAAGTAACAAGACCACGCCAGGCCTGAAAGACTCTATAGAACGAAGGAGAAGGTGATAGAGAAGAGGGACAGCAAGCAGGAAAGAAATAGAAGGAAAGGAGGGATAGATGAGGAATTGAAAGCAGATGGCTGGGATCAAAAGAGGTGCCAAAACCCTTAAAATACTGCCGACATCACTGCAGACAATACCACGTGGAAGGAAGGTATACTGTATGTAGAAATGGGAAGGTAAAGTAGGATTATTCTGTTTTCCTGTTTGTTCTTTCTTTTCATATGGTAAGCCATCGATGAAACACTTCCAATTTTAACACAGGCCAAGTAGATCACAGGGTCTGTATGATAATGAATAACAAAAGCCTGGGAAAACATTGTATTAATGCATTGTATGTAATGTATAGCTGGAACATTGAGGCTCTTATTGTAATTATACCATTCTCTCAGTCTAGCATACATGGGAGATATAACAGCAGGTGGCAGAGGCATGGGAATGTGCAGGTGTTTATCGAGAGACTGCTGGGAATGTATGATATATTAGCCACCCGTGCTCCTGTTTACCACCACTTGCTTAATTAACTTCTCTGTGGTGAGTTGTGAATCCTTTGCCACAGTATGGAGGTACTGTAGGACTTTGTTGTTGTTGTTTTGTATTTGTCATTGTAGTGAAAATCCACCACCTCCCTTTTCAGTACAGTAGACCCTTGATATACAGTGAATATATACTTGTATCAACCACTTCATTTTACACTCATTGAAGACCATCAAATGTTCTCCCAGGCTTCTGTTATTCATGACCATACAGACTAAGTGATTTACTGAGCCTGTGTTAAAAGGATTGTGATAAATTTATTCATCTTATCTCAATAGCCTACTGAAATATGGCCTTAGATGCACGTTATGCTTGCATCCCAGTGTTTACAAGTTGCAAATTGATAACAAGCCTTGTTGTATACAATTTTTGAATAACATTTACAAAGGTAAAAAAAATTAATGAGGGTACCAGAGCATATGCATCAGATTAAAAGAAATGACACATAGTCTATCTATCTATCTATCTATTGCCAGATGCCTTAATCCCCGAAGGGGTGGCCATAAATGAATCGCCTCCATGAACCCCTGTTCCCCGTCAACTGGCGTCCCTCCTCCCACCCCATACCACTCTCCCTCACATACCTATCAACTCCATCCCTCCACCCAAGGAGGTTGTATAGGTGGAGTCGCCATGAGGACCTGATTTGTGAAGCCACCAATCTGTCATTTCCGGCGCCTTCAAGATGGCGCATTCCTTTGTATGTCAGGTCAGAAGTCAGGTCAGAAGTCCACTTTTACTGAAACATACCTTTGTGTCCGCCATATTGAAGGCGCCGAAAATGACAGTTCGGCGGCTTCACTTAATCCCCTGGATTAGTGAGCCATGGCGACTCCACCTATACAACCTCCTTGCCTCCACCCATGGAGGTAGCTCCATGCCTCCACCTCACTCGGTCTGCCCCTCCCCCTCCCCCTCCGTCCCTCCACCTCACTCTCCGCGTACACTCTCTCAACCCAAGGCCAAGAGATATACCATAAACATACAAGGCCATGAGATATACCAGGTCAGGACAATAACCCCCCCACTACAGGTATCAATTTCAGGGGGAGGAGCTTACTGCCCTTTGCATCGCGTCACTGGCCATCCAAAGAAAACGAGAGATTGAAGGAGACATTGGAAGGCGAACAAAAAGATTTGCCATGAAGTCTGTTGAGAACTTAAGAGAGAATTATATTTTATATTCGGAGAGAGAGAGAGGCATTAGAAGAAAGTGACACATAAACATGGTATATCTCTTGGCCTTGTCTCAACCAACCTCTCGCTTCCCATACGCTCCACATGACCGAACCACCTCAAGGTGTTCCTTTTCACACTCTCCAACACGTCCACACCCACACCACACTGCTCCCTTACTTCTTCATTCGTCAGTCTGTCTCTCCATGTCACTCCACACGCACTTCTAAGGTAGCTTATTTCCACCCCTCTAACTCTTGATTTATATCTTTCCATCATCGTCCACGTATCACTCCCGTATGTCAGTGACACATAGTACTTTTTTTATTGGTGAAAGTACACAGGGAAGTTCCTTTAAAGGGATAGTATATTTTGGTATATTAGAGTGCCTTGATTCCTCCAAAGTATGCCAGGAAGCAGGAACAGATTAACAAACATAATGGTGGCCTGTTGTTGTTTGGAAAAAGTTAGGAGGCATCAGTTGCTCCAGATATACCGTACCACCAACACTGTACTTCCTCCTTAATTAATTTCCTACAATTTTCTGGATGTGTAATACAAAGCAAGAGAAGTTTCACTAAGCATTTCCACAAGTATCTCATTATGAACAACTTTTAATAATTGGAATTAAGGGGATAGTATAGTTTTAGTGGTAAATCTGGAGCAAACTGATATCTCCAACAAACTATTTCAAGCAACAGGACACCCTTACTTTTGTCCATCTGGTCTTGTTTCCTGGCATACTTTGGAGGAATCAAGGCACTCCAATGTACCAAAACTAGGCTATACTTCTATCCTCTTAACAATATCCCATCTCTCTCTCTCTCTTTTTCTCTTTGCTTTCCTTCCTTCCTGCAAGATTATTTGTGCTTTTTGTATAATATGCACTATGATTTTTATTATTGTACCTGTAATACTTATGATATATATTTATGTATGTTTTTATTGTATAAGGGGAGGCTGGCAAGAACCAACCTCCTCCTATGTTGTGTTTATTTATTTTTTTCAACACAATAAATATCAACTGCAGTAACTAACCTTATTGACTAGCTGGCTGGCTGACTGCCTCCTATTTTTTTTTAACAATAATTATAAACTACAGTAACTAACCTCATTGACTAGCTGGCTGGCTGGCTGGCTACTATTTTTTTTTTGTTAACAATAATATTATTAACTACAGTAATGTAACTAACCTTTTTGACTAGCTAGCTGGCTGACTGGCTCCTAATCTCTGCCTGCCTGAAGTCTATCTGTGCTCTGTAATCAACATGCGGATTCTACTCTTCCTTCTCTTGGCCTCGTATGTCTCGGCCACGGTTTTCCAGGACTGTGGTGAGTAGCATGTGTGTATGTGTGTTATAATTTTAATGTGTGTGTGCGTGTGTGTATGTGTGTTGCATGTGGACATACATGTGAATGGCGGGAAATCCTGTAACCCCCGGATTTTAGGGGTCCATAATAGGAGAAAACAGAATAGCAAGAGAAATAATAATAATAATAATAATAATAATAATAGTTGTAATAATAATAGTAATAACAATAGTGATAATAATAGACTGTATATAAATAATTAATAGCAGAAAGGAGTAAGAATAAAAATTAATAAGTGTTAAAGTTTAAAAAAATAGTAAATATTTGTAAAAATTTATATTAATAGAACCCAAAATACTGGACTTTGTAGCAATAGTAATGATAATAGTAAGAGGAACCAAAGTTAATAGTAATGGACTGTATAAAGATAAACCAATAACTGGAAATATTAATAGAAGTCAATAATAGTAGTAGTAATAGGAGGACTAGTAATGAAAATAATAGTAATAGAACTTGTAATAGAATCAGTAAATGTCATACAATTGACCTTGCTTGATACATAAACGACCTTGCAGGGTCTGTGGGCTCGGATGTGACCTTCATCGTTGAGGGGTGTGATGTACCCCCCTGTCTTCTACAGCGAGGCACCATCATACCCACCATCATCGACTTTATACCCAGTGAGTGAGTGGAGAAAGTAGTAGCAATAGTTGTAGTGGTGCTGGTGATATTGGTGGTACAGTAGTACAATAGGTTCGCTTATTGCGTGTGTTCTCAATGTGCGATTCACCTATTGCGCGACGAACCTCAGCACCTTTTCTTATCTTGGGCGAGATGCTTCCACAGTGCGTGTGTTTGTGGCCAAGAATGGCCCAAATCCGTAGCTGTTCCCAGAAGCGCGTCTAAATTCGATTTCCGTGTGACACCAGCCACTCCCCCAAACCCACGTTACAACCAGCTGCTCCCCCCAGCTGGCTTCTCTCTCTCAATCACTCATTCAGTTAGTTTTCCGCTCCTTCGCCCCATGTATACCCCTCTTCTCCATTGTCGCCGACTTGTTGCCCCTAACCCTATACCCTACCAACCACCATCTCCCTTCACCATGCCAGCGTAAGAAGAAATTCCTGTCACACGCTCTGAAGCTTCAGGTGATTAACTAAAGACTGCAAATATTTATCGAGAGCTACCCCCCCAGCCGCAAAACAGGGCCTTTTTTTTTAATTTTTAGTAGGGGAGGGTTGGGGTGGTTGGAGTATGGGGTGGTCTAAGCTCCGCCCACCAGCCCACGCAGGCTAGAGTCAGTGTTACTACAGTCTATCCCCTAGTTCTAACCCAGGCCTTTCCAGTGGTACCATCGCCATGGCTGTATATAGCCCATGCAGGCCATTATGCGGACTGTGAGGAGATTTGGTGCTTCTGCTTTTGACTGGCAAAGTGGTACCAATAACCCAGCTTCTGTACTGCTATTTCCTTGGTACGAACTTATATTCATTGCTACTGTGACTCATAATCAAATCACAATTACCAAATACTGTACTGTACCCTGCATATTGGCATATAAGATCTATGTAGATCTTGTAGTAGTTGTAATAGTAGTAGTTTTAAGAGTAGTAGTAGTAGTACACCCTTGATTTAATGATGGGAAATTTGTTTGTACTGTATTGTATCTGCCATTTCTTTTTACACCCAGCTCCCCATTGAAGACCAACAAATGTTTTCCCAGGCTTCTCTACCTCACCAAAATCATCTGGGGTTATGTCAGGGAATTGGAGAAAGGTTTCAAAGGAGGTTCTAATAATATATATATACTTGTTGACCATAATATTGAGCCTACCTGAGTCGAAGCCCGAGATCTGAAGCATGTGGTTTCAGGACGTCAGCCCACTCAAACCATCACTAGGATACACACACACATCTCGAACCAATGGAGGCTTTGAGTGGGCTGTCGTCCAGAAACTGCCTACTTCAGATCTCAGGCTTCGACTCAGGTGGGCTAGATTTTATGGTCAGCGAGTGTACAGCATATAAAAGAAGGAGGTAAAGTTACGCAAATATATTCCATTCACTCTCAATTCTGTTCATTCCAATGCAGGTACGGTTTATAAGAAAGAGATAAGTTTACAATTATAAGAAAGAGATACAGTAAGTTTACATAAAGATATTGACTCTCGGTTGTGTTCAGGTGCAAACAGCGACACCCTCACCAACGCCATCACAGGGAACTTGGGTGGTATTGACGTGCCTTGGCCTGGGATGGACCCTGATGCCTGTCACTTCACCACTTGTCCCATCACTGCTGGTACAAAGACTCATTGGGAGATGCCTGTAGAAATTTTGGCTGAATATCCCGAGGTATGTGTGTATTAGGGTATCCCGCAGTGTATAGAGTGTCGTGTAGTGTGTGTTGTTGATGTTCTCCCAAGGCCTCCTGCCCCATAGACCCCCGATACACTCTGCATGCAAAGGGATAATGCATCCCTGTGTGCTGGCAGGGAAAAAAAACAAAAAACAAAAAAACCCTCCGGTTGCAGTACACCTCATGTGGATTTTTAATCCATGTGGGCAGATGTCGTCAAATCCACTAGAAAGTGACCAGATCCTACAACAATCTTTATTCTAGCCCTGTGGGGAATGGCTAGTATTCACAGAGAATAAAGTCAGCTCCCCTTGGCAGTTGTAGTGTGTGTAGTGTTCCATAGTGTGTAGAGTATCCCATAGTATGTGTAGTGTTGTGTAGTGTCCCATAGTGTGTGTAGAATAATGTGTGGTGTACTATAGTGTGTATAGCATATCCCACAGTGTGTGTAGTGTGTCTTGCAGTGTGTTTAGACACTGTAAAGTGTTCCATAGTGTGTGTAGAACAGAAAACTAAACAATAGAGTTGGTACATTTTCATCAGGCTAAAAGAAAATGGAGAATAAAAGAGTGTTTTGATTTTGTTTCCTGGCATAGTTTGGAGGAATCTGGAGCTCTTTCATTTAAGAGTGTATTAATTTTTTTCCTGACCTAGTTTGGAGGAATTAGGAGCTCTTTCAATGGCCCACAACAACAAGACAGCAGGCCTTATGCATGAACATTCGTGTTGTCATCGAGGGCGTTGTACCAGTACTGTACAATGCAAGAATACCCTTGGTGTTGACGATGGCGTGGTACCGGTACGACGACTCTATGGACACACTATAGAGTCATCATACATACCACGCCATCGTCAACACCATCAATGTTTTTGTTTACGGCCCTGTGACTGACCACTTTGCTGTCTCCCATTTCCCCTTCAGATCTCCACAGTGGTGACGTTTAAGCTCCTGGACAGTTCTGGGGCGAGTCAGTCGTGTATCCTGATGCCTGTGACGTTGGTGTGAAGCTGACCAACAGACATGATCCCTCACCACAAACGAGAAGGAACCTTATGCAAGAGAGGAGGAAACAGAGAGGAGGGACATCAAGCATGAAGGAGATGGAAGGAAAAAACGACAGAAGAACATAGGAAAGGGATTTGTTCGGGTCTCAAGGGGCACCCAAACCCTTAAATAACTGACCAACATCATGTGTGTGTTTTATTGGCCTGCCTCTCAACACATTTAAACACACCAACATTATGTACGCATTTTATCAGTCTTAATTCGTTGTAAGGGGAGACCTATCTTTTATATTCCCCTTTTTTTCAATCTCTAGATCCTTTCTTTCCCTGCCTTACCCTTTTTTAACCTCTATTCCCCTTTTCCTTGCCTCAATTTCTTTTTTTTTCCCTACCTCTATTTCTCTTTTTTTTTCTACCTCCTTTTTTTCCAACAGCTGAATCCACTCGTATCATAGAAAACTTAATGGACGTTATGGTATACTAAAGACAAAATGGCAAAGTTTCCCAGAGAGTTGGGGCTTGTACAAAAGGTAAATAAAGAACACAAGACAATGGTTTAGATTGAGCAAGGATGATAGACTAGGTTTAGAGTAGGAGGATAAAGGGTGTGTTTGGGAAGGGTATAATGGAAAAAGAAAGAGTCAAATAAAAGAAGCAGGGAAACCAGAGAGGGAGAGATTGATTCAGTACCTCCCCAGTGAAAGAGAAAATAGAGTAGAGAGAGAATCAGTTGACTCGAATGTTTAAAACCATAGCCGCGTGGAATTTCACTTTTTGGCAGCTTAATTGTGTGTGGTAGGAGAATAGGTTTACTCTAATGTACAGGTGTGTATGTCATCCGAGTGTATTCCTGCGTGTGTGTGTGTGTATGTATGCATGTGTGTGTGTGCAGTATTTGTAGTATGTGTAGTAGATTTCTACCCCTACTGTAGGCACAGGGTGAACTCAGCTCTCCGGTAACACAGTTACAAGTTTATTGTTATACAGGACGTACAGTGGCGGGACACTTGGGTACTCGTGGGCAGGTGAGTGTAGTGGCAGGGCGAGTACCTGTAGGCTGGAGCCAGGGTGGAGAGGTGTTAGCGGCAACAGGCGGGGAAGCGAAGTGACCGGGGGTGGAATCCAAAGAGATTGTTTAGCTACGCGTCGTTAATACCGATGTCGGTAATAACTAACTACACGCAGGCGTCGTTAACTTCGCCCTGATCCAAGAAGCCTCTGCCCGCCTGTTGTTAGGAGCGCGGTAACTGGTACATACCTCTGATTGGCTAAAGTCATCAATGACGTCATGGACACCTCGTAGCCAATCACGAAGCGTGTGACATGGCGCGTTTGTTTAAAAACCGCGATCAGCTGGCAGCTGTCAAAACAAGTGTCTTCGTATCGCTCTACTGAGTGTACTCGATTTTTTCATTTCAAACACAGCAGGTACGTCCACAGAATTTTTATTTAGTATCTGAAAATAGTTTTTGGAGTCATACGAAATGTAAATAATGAAAAGGTTATGAAATGCTTATTGATTTTATGCACTCTTTGTATGGTAATTACATTAATCATTCAGTATACAGTACTTGGTTTTAGCATTTCATTAATTATTAACATACTTGTATTTTGTTTAAAACAATGATGTATAACACAGTACTGTATTTACAGTAGTGTACTGTGTTCTATTTTCGTAGCACTCTGTGCTCTGCCATCTAACTAATACCCAATATTCTAATCCTGTTCCCACCTCCTGTCAGTGCTTATAGTGGTGAATCCATGATCCATTCTCTGAAGATCATTTAATAAGATTGTTTATTCTGAACACACAGCAGAATACGTATTGTTGCCACACTTCCTCCATGCACAAGAGGACATTAGGGACATCCTAGAAGTGATGATGGAGTCAGCAGGAAGCCACAGCTGCTATTAGAGAAAGTGCAGCAGCACAGAGACAAGCAGCTGAAGCCATTATAGTGCTGGCTTCTATTGTAAGAGTGTTTATTGAGAAATAAGGAAAATAACTTTGGATCAGGATGTGTTGCATACAGTATGCTACTAATTTGGCTAGAAGCATACAGTGTTGTCATGGTAGGGAAGACAGTAATAGCATGCTCCTAGCTAAGTTAGGAGCATACTGTAAATAACACTGAACTGCATACAGTCACACATTCCAGCAACACAATAAACATTCAAGATCCCATTGGAAAAACCATGTAATCGTAATGTCAATATAACCGATAACACCAACTTAGGAAATAGATATACAGTATATATATAGTTTGGTGATTCTGCATGCCAATACTGTACCAATGTTACCAAACATTCTGTCACATGACACATTAAAAAAACATATAGCAAAACACCAACAGACACAGACATAATAAGTTGGTAAATAAATACACTAGTAACCATGACATAATTTTATTTTTTTAAACCCCCTTTCGACCATAAAACTCCGGTATGATCTCGTCACGTGTCTGTCTACCCGTGCCACCACGATCACCAGCTCCAACTACATGGGCCTCAATAGGCATGTCCTCTTCTGGTAGATGCTGGAAAATGAAGGTATTAAGGGATTTTAGAAATCACTGAAAAACATTGATATATTAAGACAAACTTCAGGGTTGAAGCAGTGCAATTGCAGAGATTGCATTGTACAGTATTATAATAATTACTGTAATTGAAGTAATTACTTGTGTCTCATTGTACTTATATAGTAGCACAGTAAGGTAAGTTAATGCTACAATAAATACTAAGCCACAGTGTATACTTACATTGTTAGGGTCAGGAATACTCCTACTGACACACCAGTTGTGCAGGAGGAGATAAGCACTTACAATCTTTGCAGATCTCAAAGGAGTGTACTGTAATTCTCCACCAAACCGATGAATACATCTGTTAGATACCATTTATTAGAGGGATATAAAAGGAAAATGTAACAGTGGATTTTATGAACTAATGTGAACAAAAAGTAATCATATGAAATACATTAATAAGTGTGAAAGTTTCATTTCATTATAAAGTCAAAAGATTTAGAAACCTTGCCATTGATTGGAAACTCTTATGAAATTAGAATTGAGGTTTGGAGAGGGAGCAAATTATAACTATATATAGAGTTTGCTTGTGATTTGTTGAAACCGAAGGGATATTAAGAAGTCACTTCCTAACCTGAAGCAATTTTTCACAACTCCTAAGGTCAGCTCCACAATGACCCTTGTTCTTACAAGGGCCCTGTAGTAGAGTTCTTCTGCCTCATTTGTGGGATTGGTGACTGGGGTCATGAGAAAAGGCTCCAATAGGTACCCACTGTCACCTGCAACACATTGTTACCAGAAAGATGAACTATTTATACATACTGTACATACATATATAACCATACATAAACTCACATGGGAGGAATATGTATATCATACAGCCTTAGAACTGTACACTTGTTAAAACATCTCCTGATACCAACCTAGGAGTAAGTAGTCCCCAAAAGTGCCTCTACTAAAGTGTTGCCTCAAGTTGCTGTTCCTTCAAATGTAGGCATCATAAGTGGATCCTGCAAAGTGACACATGTATTAAAGCATGTGGTTCTACTTCAAATGTTATGCCAAGAAGCCCTCACATATATATAATGTTTTAATACACTTGGCAACCCTAGTGTAAATGGGAAGACTTTTTATATCAAACTTGATTTTTAAAGAGATATAACCATGCAGGTTTTGGGAATTTTTTTATATACAAGGGTATGCAATAATATAGACCATATACTAAACAGTATCTTACACAAAATTTCTTATTTACACACATTATTTAAATCTAGGTAGGCCTACATGAAATACAGTACAGTACCTGGAAATCTGGCAGAATAATTGATGATCAAGCCATTTCCATCACAAATAACTTGAAAGTTTAGTGAATTTAATCTTTTTCTATTGACGTAGAGTACATGGTCTCATCAATACTTGGAGCCTTGATGGCAACGTGTGTACCTGCATTCATAGCATAAACATTAATATAGTGTGTAACAATAGGATCAATTTTATCTGTCTACCTCATACTCTAAACAAAGGAATGACATAGTATATACAGGACTGTATACAGGTACAGTATTATATAAGCCAAACCAATATAATTCCTCAAGAGGAAAGTACACAAGTTAAGGTTGAAGTTAATATTGAGGGTAAAAAACTGTTACCTCTCTTACACCTTGTATGTTGTAGAGCCAAGAATCACAACAATGTTGGTGGGGGGAGACTGATCATTTATTATGAAGCATGTCTCTATATGACTGGGTTCTAACAACAAGGAAAACAACTAACATTATGGATTTCATCAATAAAACTATGAAGCTTACCATCTATAGCTTCAATTACTGGTGGGAAGTTGGTGACCCTGCTGAAGGCTTGGGCTGATGTTTACAACTGTTGTGGTGTTGATGGCATATTAATTTCCTCAGCAGCCTTGGTACTCATGATGTTTGTTATTCTGGTGAATATTCTGCTGATGCTTGCTTGTGTTGGACCTGAAATAATCGTTATTTATTCAATATGTACTCATCAATGAGCTGCGTCAGCTCATGCCGAGTTAAGTGATAGTGCCTTATCAGCTCGTTGTCATTGAGAGCTAGAGGGTCCAGACTGTCTCGAAAGCACCTCTCTCTCCTTAGAGCCCTTGCTGCCATGTCAGCCAACACGTAGTCCATGGTGAAGTAGCCTCAGTCCGCTGACTGGCAGTGTGAGACCAGTCACCGATGTACAGTACAAGCAGTACTTGAAATGTTGTCTAGCATGCTTTTTGCGTGTTCAACGGCACTTTGTTTACATCTTGCCGTCTTTAAATATATATTGATATCAATTTCCACTGTAATCAATGAGAAATATTCACTAAGTATGATGATATCTGAGCCCATATGGTGCACGTCGTTAACTTCTACCAGCTTTTACTACACCTCCCGAGGTGTTGTTATTAACGACGTCGCTAACGCGCCCGTGACGTCATCATTTTGCTTCTTGGATCGCGTCGGTAGTGGTCGACGTCGCTAACTCGAGTTACCGACGTTGTTAAGTTTCTTGGATCCGGCCCCGGGACAGTGACCCAGAGAAAGGGGTAGCTTGGTTATTAGTGAGTCATGCCGGGAAATACCAAGAGAGATTAGCGGGAAGCGCGAGGAAACATAGAGAATGGTAGCAAGGAAAGAAACGGGGACTATAGGAGAAAGGAGGTACTCGCCTGAATGCCACAACACTCCCCCTCCCCTAAGCGAAAGAAAAAAAAGAAAAAAAAAGAGAATAATAGGAACTAAGACATGAATAACTAGTAATATGTGGAACTATAATGAAAATGTGCTGCTTGGGGAGGGGCAACATATTGTATAAAAATATCTCAAGGACCTAAAGTTACTTTATACAACAGTACACACATGCCCCCAGGGGATGGCAAGGCTAGGAGAATGTTTAATAGTATCTGTTGTAGGAATTGCTGGCGCTCCACGGGCGCGGCTGGAATGCCAGGGCCAGCAACCGGCGCGGCCGCTTGATGGTCCTTCCAGACATGGAGACATACCCATCGGGAACAGGGGCAGGCTCGTCATAGTCGTCTGGGGAATCAGGAGGTCCAGGGGGAGGCAGTTGAGGCTGAGTTGGTGTGGTCGGTAGCTGGGGTACGACGGCTGGCCCTCTTTGATGAGAGTTGGCTGCCACCACGGTCTCCAAGCTGCTCTGTGACTGAGGGGGTAAATAAGGGATTAAGGGTGCCGAAGTAGGAGAGGAGGGGGCAGGTGTGGCAGATTGAAGAGTAGGAGGGTTGGGGATGTGTGGGATAGGACTAGGCGGTGTGGTAGGGGCTGGAGTAATGGAGAGGGGAGAGTCGGGGTCTGTGACAGGTGGTTCGGTTGGGGTAGGCGGGGGTAGGTGGGCAATGGGATCAGGTAGCGGGGTAGGATGGGCAAGTGGCGGGGTGGGCGTGTTTGACGTTTGAAATGGGAGTCGGATAGGGGTGTGAGGAGGAAAACTGGTACTGGGATGGCGGGGTGGATGGGTAGGTCGGGGAGACGTGACAGAACAGTCTTGCATGGTAGGGGGTGGTTGTACTGGGGATGGGGGTGGTGGTGTGTTTGAGAGGGGAAACAGGGTTTTAAGAATGGGTTGAGTTTGTGGGTAGGAGTGGATGATGGTTGTGGGATGATGCATAGGGGCAGGTTGATGGGGTGGGTGATGTGGCATATGGAGTGTGGCGGAAAGGTCTGTGAGGGGTGAGTTGTGGTGTGGAGTGTGGGTGGGTGCGTGTGGCTTGTCATGGTGGGATGTGTTGGCCACCTTCACTCTTTCCCAGGACGTGACGTACGGTTTTCCTGATATTTGAAGGGTGACCGTGGCCTCCCCTCTTCCAATAACGCGATGCAGTCCAGTGTATGGCTGTTGGAGTGGGGTCCTATGTGCGTCCGTCCTGAGGAAAAGGTAAGGCACAGTCGTGAGTATGGCGGGAATGTGTGTGTGAGTTGTGGTATGGTGCCGTGTAGGCGTAGGCGAGAGAGCGGAGATAGCCGTCTTGAGGGCTGGCAGGAAGGACAGGTTGGAAGTGTCCACATCAGGTGTCGTCACCTGGCCGGGTAAGTGTAAATCTTCCCCGAATACCAACTCCACCGGGGCGTGTCCGATGTCCTCCTTGGTGGTGACCCGAATGGTGAGGAGGATCAATGGGAGGGCGTCATACCACTGGTCCGGCTGTAGGGCCCTGAACGCCTCCTTCAGCCACCGGTGGAAACGTTCCACTAGTCCGTTGCTCTGGGGGTGGTAGGCTGTGGTTCGTTGACGAGTGGTACCGAGGAAATCCAGCATGCCTTGCCAGGCCCTCGACTCGAATTGGGTACCCTGGTCAGTTACGAGAGCCGAGGGGCCGCCAAAGTTAGCCACCCAGCTGTTGAGGAAGTGCCTAGCGGTGCCCTCAGCGGTGATGTCAACCATGGGAGATGCGGAGCACCAACGTGTAGTTCTGTCCATACATGTCAGCAGGTAGCGGTGCCCCCTCGAGGGTGGAAGGGGGCCCACTATATCCACATGGACCATGTGGAACCTGCTGGTGGGGACAGGGAAGTCGTGGAGGGGGGGACGAGTGTGGCGGCCGACCTTAGCCTTTTGGCACGCCAGGCAGGCCGTAACCCACTGCCGTATATATCTCCTCATTCCTGGCCAGACTGCCCGCTTGCTGATGAGATGGTGCGTGCCAGCTGCCCCGGGGTGGTTGAGGCCATGGTAGTGGTCGAATATTATTCTTCTGCACTCAGGAGGAATATAAGGGCAGGGCTTACCACATGACAAATCGCACCATTCCTTGGTTGATGTGCCGGGGACGTGTAGCAATTGCAGGTCCAGGCCAGTATTACCCTGTAGTAGGTCCTGCAGCTCTTGATCTTTATCCTGTCCTTTTGCAATGGCGGCGTAGTCGAGAGGAGAGGCGGAGTGGATGGCTGCCAGGGTGTGAGGTTGGGGAAGGGATCTGGAAAGGGCGTCCGCCACCGCGTTGTCCTCCCCTCTAATGTGGTGGATGTCCGTGGTGAATTCAAAGATAAAAGCGAGGTGGCGTGCTACACGAGGGGTCCAAGTGCCGCCCACCTGCTTCATCGCCGATGTTAGGGGCTTGTGGTCCGTACGAATATGGAACTCCCGGCCCTCGAGGAAGTGTCTGAAATGGCGCACTGCTTCGTACATTGCCAGGAGTTCTCTGTCGAACGCACTGTACTTCTGTTGAGGTGGGTCCAACCTCTTACTGAAAAAGGCGATCGGGTGTAGTAGCCCATCCTTCTCCTGTTCAAGTACTGCCCCCACAGCGTCGGCCGAGGCATCCGTGTAGATGGATGTGGGTGTGTGGGGTGTGGGATAGGAGAGTAGAGTGGCGCTAGCAATTTTTGTCTTGGTGGAGTTGAAAGCCGTCTCAGCCTGTGGTGTCCAAGATAGCTTCCGTTGGGACCCCTTCTTGGTACCCTTAATGAGGTCGTGGAGTGGTGTCAGGGCAGACGCTGCGTGGGGTATGAACCTGTGGTAGTAGTTCACTACCCCGAGGAATTCTCTGAGTTTTCTTGCTGTGGCAGGTAAAGGGAAGTCCGAGATGGCTGCCACCTTCTGTGGTAGCGGCGCTAAACCTTCGGGAGAGACTCTGTGTCCCAGAAAGTCAACAGTCGGGACTCCCAGGATGCACTTCGAGGGGTGGCCTTTGAGGCCGTATTGGTGGAGGCAGCGGAACAACTCCCTGAGATGCTGGAGATGCAGCTCATTGGAAGGAGAGGCCACCAGAATGTCATCAATGTAGACGACCACAAAGTCCAATCCCTGTACCACCTTGTCCATGGAAGGTTTGGGCGGCGTTACAGAGGCCAAAGCTCATAACTGGGAATTCAAATAGGCCAAAGGGTGTGGTAATGGCTGTTTTTCCTGATGTCTTCCTCTGCCACAGGAATCTGGTGAAAGGCCCTGATTAGGTCAATCTTTGAGAAAACCTCACTCCCCTGCAGTTTTTGGTGGAAGTCGAGGACGTGTGGGATGGGGTATCTGTCGGGAACTGTAGCAGCGTTGAGGGCTCTGTAGTCCCCACACGCCCTCCATTCCCCCTCCTGAGCCTTCGGGACCATGTGAAGGGGTGAGGCCTATGCGCTGTCTGACGGTCCCTTGCTCCATCATAATTTGAAACTCTTTCTTGGCGGCCGTCAGCCTCTCCGGGGACATGCGTCGGGGTTTGGCGAAACAGGGCGGGCCTGAGGTGAGGATGGTGTGTCTGACCCCGGTATCCTTGATGAGCGCCACTGTAGTGGAGGAGATGAGAGAAGGGAATTCCTGCAGGAGGGCGTCATATGGTGTGGATTGCGTGATATGAGTTATACTGCTCACTCCTGGACGCTGGATGCACGTATACAGGAGGCAAAGGAGGAGGCTGAACGTGATGGCCTATTGTTTCAAGCCAACCCAACCCCTGACCTGCTCCATCATTACCAGATGTCTAGGGACACTTTAGTTGCCCTGCAGGAGTGTGCTCACACTGAGTCTTGGCAGCGGTTCACGGAGAGCATCAACCAGCAAACAAGTGTGGCTTCTATGTGGCACCTCATCCGTCGGGTTGTTAAAAAGACACCGGCCACTGCTCGTCATCACACTCCCGCCGACTATGCCCAACAACTTGTCGATGCCTGGTCAGAACAATCTACCTCAGCCAGTCTACCCATCCGCATACAAGATGCACTCACTTCCCGTGCTGCTTTCCATCGGCTACGTCTAATGTCTGCTCTGTTGCAAGATGATGACGATGATGCAGAGGAGATAACTGAGGAGGAGTTGCGACGTGCTCTCTCTCGGGGTAGAGCTTCTTCCCCTTGTGATGATGGTATTACTTATGCTGTGCTGCGCCTACTTCAACAAGTTCCTGGGAACCCTCTACTTCTACTGTACAATCTTTGTCTTCGTGATGGTTGTGTACCACGAGCCTGGACCAGCAGCACAATAATACCCATCCCTAAGCCTGGCACTGCGAAGTTCAGGCCTATTTCCCTGACTTCCTGTTTTTGTAAGGTTATGGAGAGAATCTTACTCAATCGTCTCATGTACAGACTGAAAGATCGCCTTTCTCCATGGCTGTTTGGTTTCCTTCCCCAGCGGAGCACACACCACTGCCTAGTCGACCTGTACACTCGCCTTTCCAGGGACAGTGTGGTGGCCTTCATTGACCTTCGAAGTGCCTTCAATGTTGCTAATAGAGACGTGATTTTGGATCAACTGGTTGACTTTGGGATAAAGGGTAATCTATTACAGTGGATTCGGGGCTACCTGAGTAACAGGACCTCCCGTGTGTTTTTCAGTGGTGTGCTCAGTCCTTTGCGCAGTTTTCATCTTGGTACGCCTCAAGGGGGTGTTCTCAGCCCATTGTTATTTAATATTCTGATGCATCGGCTGCTCACTTCTCTCCCGGATATACCTGGAACTACAATTACTTGCTATGCTGATGATATCTGTGTTCATTCTACTTCACCAAGGGATCTTCAGCGGTTTCTTGACTCCTTCTCTGTGTCCTCCTCTCACTGCAGCATTATTGTCTCCCCAGATAAGAGCAGAATATTCACCTGCCGCCTTCCTCAAGCTCGGCCAGTGTTCACCATTGGAGGGACTGTCATTCCCATGTGTTCTCAGTATCGCTACCTGGGCTCGCCAGTCAATATTTGGCCGATTGTCCCTGCCAGACCTCAAGACCATCCCATTGTCCAGGACTTATTGGGTCGTCTCCAGCGCCGACTTACGCCACTTCAATGGCTCACTAACAACTCCTCGGGCATCTCCATCCCAGTAGCCAGGACTATCTATATTGCTTTTATCCGTTCAGTTGTTGATTACCTCTCCCCTGCTCTGATTCAACTTCCCAGAGCTACTCTTGAAACTTTAGAAAAATTTCAGAATAGAGCAATGAGAATATTTCTCGGGTGTCCAATGTCGACCAGGATAGTGAACATGCAGCGTGAGTTGCGTCTTCCCCCGTTAGTGGAGAGAATTTATTCTAGTGTTACTTGCTTCACTGTCAAGTGCCTCCATTTCCCACATCTTTCACCCCATTACTCTCAGTTAGTCAGGACTTCTCTTAGACCAAACTACCCGGTCCCTCCCATACTGCCTGCTGGACGTACTCTTATAAGGTCTGTTTCCTCTATGCTCCTTAGTCTTAATATAGATATGATGGTGGCAGACGTCCCCCCAGAGCCCCCTCCGTGGATGCTACCAATACCTGATGTGAGCTTCACATCTACTTCCAAGTCGGAACTGCCTTCTCTACAGCGGCAGTTGGCTCTGGAACACATAGAAACAGTGACATCCTCCATCACAGATCCATACTGCCTCTACACTGATGGCTCATTGCAAGTGGATGGTGCAGCAGGTTGTGCCGTTTTCTCACCTGACATGGAGTCACCTCCAGGGGGCTGGGTTGGCCATCGTCTCTGTAACCACTCTAGCTCAACATTGTGTGAACTGTATGCCATTCTTGATGCTGTTAGTCTTGTTTGTCAACGTGGAGTGAATGCTACCATTTTCTGTGACTCCAGACCTGCCCTTCATTCCCTCTCTAGTGTTCAGCCCACACACTCTACTGTTATTCAGCAGATTTTATCGTTTTTGTCATTATTGCGTCATCGTAACTTGACTGTCAAATTTTTATGGGTGCCATCCCATGTAGGTTTACGTCACAATGGTACAGTTGACAGACTAGCAAAGGAAGCCTGCCATCTGCCTCCTCGTGGTGTTGGACGTCCTCTCTCCCTGACATGTTACCTTTCTAGATTTCGCTCCGCCGCTCTCCTCCCTGTACGGCGACGCAGGGATGCAGAGAGGCCCTTCAGCATCTCCATCACACATTATGAGTCTGTCTGCCTTCACAAATATTCCTACCGTCGTCGAGGCCTCATGGTTCGGAGGCACAATGTAGTCTCTGCTCGTTTGAGGCTTGGCTACCGTCCACCGTGGCAGGTTACTAGGATGCAGGGTGAACCTCCCTTCACTGAGTGTCGCTTGTGTCGAGCGCCTCGTGCTAACACTATAGAGCACTATTGCCTGGCCTGCCCCACTGTCCGACACTTGCTGCCCCTGGGCCTGCCACTTGATGTGGTTTGTCGACACCTGCTGAACCATCAGGTTCTGGAGGAACTTCTGGTACGCCACCCTCGTTTTGGTGGATTGAAATAGGTCATAATGTAAATATTTGTCTGTATGCTTGTGCTTCATTCTGTTATGTTTTCGTGATGTGTGTGTGTGGTGTGTGTGTGTATGTGTGGTTGTAGTCATTGTATTCTCATGGGTCCCGCCTACCCGTATGTATTGTTGCCTGCCTGTTGATTGACGCTACGGCGCAAATAAAAAAAAAAAAAAAAAAAAAAAAAAAAAAACTCCACCTTCCTCTTTGACTCACCATAACTAACATCATGAGCCCTCATGTATGCTATTGCCTCAGTCTCCACTTTAAGGCTCCTGCAGTCACCTGCACTTGCCTGGTGGGGGCCGCCACAATTAGCACATCTGAGAACTGTTTCTGTACACAAAGATGTCTCGTGATTTCCTGCACATTTACCACAAGTGAATGAATCTTTATTAAGCTCCTCAATGCTGTGTGTCCGAATTTCTGGCAACGGAAACAACGCATCGGTTTCTGAACATATGGTCTAACGTGAACTATTTCGTATCCAATCTTTACTGTGTCCGGAATCTGGGCTGAAGCAAAAGTCATGAAACATAAGCCAAATTTCTCTCTGTTGTTCTCTCTCATCCTGGTCATACTTTGAACATCAACAACGCCTTAGTCCTTCATTCCCTCCAAAATATCTGCCTCATTCAGAGCAGCCAAATCCCTATGGAAAATGACGCCCTTACAGGTATTTGGCCCCACTGGAATAGTGGTTTTCACCTTCAGGTCGTGAATTTGCTTCAGTTTAAGGAGATCCTTAACCTGGGATGCCTTTAGTACTTTCACCAGGAGACTACCATCACGTAACTTGTTAGCAGAAGCAAGACTGCCACCTGCTTGACCATCAAGGACCTTTTTGATGATAAAGAGGTTAACATTCTTGAGAGACTGACCCTCATCTACACATCTAATATTTACATAACGAGCATTCATAGGAGGAATTTTAACATCAAGTTGTCTTTGTCTGTCTGCCGTAGGGGTTCCATTATTGTCAGCCGTTGTCCTAGTTTGGTCCTTGGTCGTTAACCTCCCTCCTTGAGGAGGAGGGAGGCTAGTCGGGGGAACATCCATCCGGGGCATCGGACTACGTCCGACCCCTCTCCTAGCACACTCACCTACCTCCCTTAACTATTGTATCAACCCCCAAGAAATGGACAATAATTTAGGGAATAAAAGTTGCCTTTACTCGCCCCCCCCCCTAGTGGTAGCCTGGCGGCGTTCTCCAGTACCAGCTAGGGGATCGGAGTTTGTGCGGAAGGAACTTCCCCACCACCGAACCTGCCTAATGCGAGGGGTGGTGTAATAGGAACCCACCTCCCAAGCGAATACCGTTGCTCAGCCAAGAGACAACCGTAGGCCCAGGAGGTCGCACGGAAAATATGGAAGAAAAAGTAGTTTAAGAAAAAGAGGTGTCCAAATGACGCACCAGACTACTGGGCCCCACTACCACAGGGTTTCCCCTGAGGCAGCGAGTGCTGCGGGTCTGGTGTGGGGAACAACTAGCTACTTTCTATCATAAACTACTGGTTGTCCTCCAGCAAAAACAAAACACTGAAGGTGCAGCACAGCAGTGCAGCAAAACGCTGCAAATTTACTTTACTTTTTTACTCTACACCAGGCAAAGAGGCAACAGAGTACTGCTGGTAAGAGGCCTCGGTATACCAAGGTAACTCCACGGACAGTACTGTATTCTGTTATCGCTATGCACAACGAGGACGAGGTCTTGACTGCACAAAGTCTGGACGCATAATGTGGGCACTGTCCAGCAGTGGAGCGGAATATAGGAGTGGCTATATATAGAGCTGCTACAATATCGACATCAACACATGTACACACACACACATATATTCATATCGATATTAACACACAGAAACACGGAAATACAAACATCCATATCAACACAAACGCTCACACACACGTACATCCGCATTAACACACACACACACACACACACACACACACACACAATTTCCATTCAACAATTGCCCAGGGGATCTAACGTTATATTATGTGAATACTAGCCATTCCCCACAGGGCTAGAATAAGAGATTGTTGTAGGATCAAGGGTAACTTTCTAGTGATTTTGACGAGATATGCCTACGTGACCAGATTTTTTTTTTTTTTTTTCAGCACACCCTTTGCATTATCCCTTTGCATGGAGCAGTCTAAGCTTCCTCCCCCTTTATAGTTCCTTCAGGACTGGTCTCATATAAGGTGCGGCCCCATTTGCAGCTTTTGTGGTAACGTGGACTTGGGTCCACAGCACTGGCTGTGTGATCAATGACTTTACCCCCAATCTCCCTGGCGGTCGGAGGCCCCCAGACTCCCTGGTCCAGTAAGCTCTGGTCCCATCTTCCTGAGATTTGCTTCGGTAGCCCAGACATATAGGGCCAGCCCCACTTTTATTTAATTTAATTTTTCACTGCGACCAGAGCGTACCGGGGGTCTGTGGGGCAGGAGACCATTCTGCCCCGGGAGAACATCAACAACAACAACAACAACCATTCAACAGCAAACACACACTGACTTACCACAATTCAACAGCGAGCTACACAGAGAAGCAATACACATTTATTTTTACACCCCCTGAAATCTCTCTCTCTCTCACCAGATGGAAAGCTACAATAAAATGCCTTGATTTTGTTGCCTCCATAACAGTTAATTCCACGTCTAACACCGTTCTGTGTGTGTGTGTGTGTGTGTTTTTTTTTTTTTTTTTTTTTTTGAGTGTGGGTGGGGGGTTTATGTGTGTGTGTGTACCTACATTTTTTTTTTTTTTTCAGTTTATGTTAGGGCTTTTCAATGTGACTCAGTGCATTTTGTAGCCTCGTGTAACATTATTGCTATATTATTGCTATATTTCATTGTCGTCTGAGTGAGAAAAAGCCAAGTAATTAATCTGTGGAAATGCTGTAGAAATTAATCTGTGGAAATGTAGAAATTATCGAATGAAGTTGAACGTTGTGTAAGTAGAAATAATAATAATAATAATAATAATAGAATTAATTAGTCATTGTATAATGTACGTGAAACTAAAGCAAATTACACCGCTAAAAAAAAAAAAAAAAAAAAAAAATTATATATATATATATATATATATATATATATATATATATATATATATATATATATATATATATATATATATATATATATATATATATATATATATATATATATATAAATTCTTGAGCCTTATATATGTTGAAAAATATAAAATAAATATATAGTGTAGATGTAACAAAAGCAAAATAATTCTAAGATGTGCAAATGCTAAAACCAAAATATTGAAATCAATCTGATATAAAAAGTATGTCAGAAGAGGAAAGAACAAGAACCTGAACCTTATTGATTTAATTAGAAACCAAAAAATATCTATGTAAATACAGGAAAACAAGAAATACAGGAAAAAAAAACATTAATCGGTACAAATGTATCAATGAATAAATAAATAAATAAATAAATAAAATAAATAAAAGGGGAGAAATTATGAGATGTCAAGTAAAGTATAAAAAAAGTGGAAATATTTCGATGGAAACACACATATCCTGAGATATTGTAAAAACTGAGGCCGGTAATTTGTAATGATTTATAACCCAACCACACCGACAAAAAAAGAAAAAAAAAAAAAAAAAAAGCGGAAAAGAAAGCGAGACTATTAATTTTTTTTTTTTATGCCGGGATAAAAGCGCGGGAAATACACATACATGTATAGCGCGACTTTCATGATGTACAGCTACGTAGTATTTCAGTGGTGATGGACTGGGAGGGATGGAGGGAGGGAGAGAGAGAGAAAGGGAGAGAAAGAGGATAGAGAGAGGAACGGAAGAAAGGAAAGGTGAAGGGAAGGAGGGAGGGAGGACAGGAGGAAGGAGGGAAAGAGGGAGAGGAAGGGAAGGAGGAAGGTAGGAAGGAAAGGTGAAGGGAAGGAGGGAGGGAGGAAAGGAGGAAGGAGGGAAAGAGGGAAAGGAAGGGAAGGAGGAAGGTAGGAAGGAAAGGTGAAGGGAAGGAGGGAGCGAGGAAAGGAGGAAGGAGGGAAAGAGGGAAAGGAAGGGAAGGAGGAAGGAGGGAAAGAGGGAGAGGAAGGGAAGGAGGAATGAGGGAAAGAGGGAGAGGAAAGGAAGGAGAGAGAGAGGAAAGGAAGGAGGAAGGAGGGAAAGAGGGAGAGGAAGGGAAGGAGGGAGAGAGAGAAAGAAAAGGAGGGAGGGAAGGAGAGAGAGGAAAGAAAAGAAGAAGGGAGAGAAAGAAGGAGGGAGGGATACGAGTGTTGTTGTTGTTGTTGTTGTAATGATATGATAGTTTTCAGGTGCCATCTATTAATTTATTCAATATTACCTGCAAACCTACATTCGTTTTCCTTCATCTGTGTCTGTTTTGAAGCCACATTTAATTAAGAAAGATCATTGGTCAGGCGTTGTCAATGGCCGGTACCATGCCTCCGTGTGTTGTCCGTTGAGGCCATCGTAACGGTCATAACGGTCATAACGGTCATATTTTGTACTTAGCACTTTAACTCTTGCAAGGATGATCATTTTGTGCCTTATTATCTAGTCTAATTAAATTTCAAGTATGTGATGTAATGGTTTAAGTAAAGGGAGAATCTCTTGTTGGTAAATTGAAGGGCTACTGATTCCTCCAAACTATTCCAGGAAACAAATCACCTCAATATTACAAGTAGAAGATATGTTTCGTGGTATAGTTTGGAGGAATCAGAGACCTACCAATTCACCAACAAAAGAATCTCCCGTTAATTAAATGGTTTATTACACGTTTGGTACAGTACAGCCATGGCTGATAGTGTTGGACCAGGGTTCAAGGATTGTTGGAGAGCAACTGAACAGAGTTCGAACAAGTGAATTTTCCAAACCATTCTCAACATTGAGACAGGTTTAGAAGACTCATTTTTTCGAACTCTGTTCAGTTGCTCTCCAACACTCCTTGGACCCTGGTCCAGCATTATTAGCCATGGCTGTACGTTAGAGTGCCTTGCTTCCTCCTCCAAAGTATGCCAGGAAACAGGACCAGATTAACAAAATGGCGTAGTATGGGGGAATCAGTAGAACTTCAATTCACCCAGAACAAAACTTATGCTCCCCCTTCATTTAAAAAGAGTGAATCATCGCCTGCTTCACTCACTCAAATGAAGCAGTATCAGAACTATTCCTTGCCTTGCACTCATCCCATCATTCGTTCCATCCACCCTACTACTCTCTCTCTCTCTCTCTCTCTCTCTGTGAGAACACTCACAAACACACAACACACACGTACACTTCTCCACACATAAACACCCTGACACACACGTACTGTACATTAAACTATTACATTTCTCCACACACACACACACCCTGACACACTCGTAAGTACACTTCTTCATGCACATACACACACATACACACACTCTATAAACATATCGCCTTAATAACCACTACATAGTCGGTAGGCGTAACAAACAAACAAACTCTCCCAGTCAGTTTCATGAAGAGAGGTGTGATGGGAGGCAGGTTTCCACTCACTCTATTACTGTAAACAATGATCTTCTCCAATAGTGGTGTCGTGAAATGTGGTGGAAAAATAAGTTGGCAAAGTTTAGGAAGAGCCACTGAACTGGAAAACACAAATTTGATGAAAAAATAATAGTGAAAGAGAGACCGTGAAAGTGTGAAGGTGTTGAAAGTGTAACCGTGAAAACATTAAGAAAGTGAGAGTGAAGGAATTAAAAGAGTGACAGTAAAGGTGATGAGACAGTGACAGTGAAGGTGTTAGGACAGTGAAAGTATTGAAAAAGTGAGAGTGAAAGTATTGAAAGAGTGAGAGTGAAGGAATGAAAAGAGTGAGAGTGAAGGAATGAAAAGAGTGAGAGTGAATGAATTAAAAGAGTGAGAGTGAAGGAATTAAAAGAGTGAGAGTGAAGGAATGAAAAGAGTGAGAGTGAAGGAATTAAAAGAGTGAGAGTGAATGAATTAAAAGAGTGAGAGTGAAGGAATTAAAAGAGTACGAGTGAAGGAATTAAAAGAGTGAGAGTGAAGGAATTAAAAGAGTGAGAGTGAAGGAATTAAAAGAGTGAGAGTGAAGGAATTAAAAGAGTGATAGTGAAGGAATTAAAAGAGTGAGAGTGAAGGAATTAAAAAGAGTGACAGTGAAGAAAGTGCAAGATGTCGTTTCTATACCATTATTCTATTATTTGGATCTACACCTTTCCTGCATCTAACACCTGGCCTTGTTCTTTGGGTGTGAATGAGGATTAATGATTGGTGGCAGACTCTCTCTCTTCCCTGAGTAAGTACCCATGTGAAATTTTCTTTGATTCGTTAAATACCCATGTGTAATTTTCCTTGATTCGTTAAGTACCCATGTGTAATTTTCCTTGATTCGTTAAATACCCATGAAAATTTTCCTTAATTCGTTAAATACCCATGTGAAATTTTCCTTGATTCGTTAGATACCCATGTGAAATTTTCCTTGGTATTGTTAAGTATCCATGTGAAATTTTCTTTGATTCATTAAGTACCCATGTGAAAATCCGGGGGTTTTGGGTGGGGGAAAATGCGTAAATTAGCATGTTTGAGTTTTGTAGTGACTTCATGATCAGGCATAAATGTAGAAATTTGAAAATCCGAGCCAACTTTTGAAATTATGATCAGCCATAAATGTCGAAATTTGAAAAAGCGAGCCAACATTTGAAATGAATGGTCTAAAATCTAGGGTGGAAATCGCAAGATTTTGGAAAATACCCAAGATATTGGGATTTTTGGATATTTTGGGAAGATATTCACAAAAATAGGGAAAATCTATTGATCATAAAACAATAAGGTAATGAATTTTGAAATCACACTAACCAACCTGACCCAACCTAACCTAACCTAGACCGAGGTGTCCTTCGGCCCTAACCTTGATATCCTTCGGCCCTAACCTTGATATCCTTCGGCCCTAACCTTGATATCCTTCGCCCCTAACCTTGATATCCTTCGGCCCTAACTTTGATATCCTTCGCCCCTAACCATGATATCCTTCGGCCATAACCTTGATATCCTTCGCCCCTAACCTTGATATCCTTCGGCCCTAACTTTGATATCCTTCGGCCCTAACCTTGATATCCTTCGGCCCTAACCTTGATATCCTTTGGCCCTAACCTTGATATCCTTTGGGGTTAACCTTAATATCCTTCTTTAGTGTGCATTTCTGAAACCAAAAATAACATGAAATGTTAACATATCAAGATTATTCCCTCTTCCAAAAAATACACAAATAGTTTATATTGAATGCTTACCGAGATGAAAGTTGGTGGATGCATAGGTAAGAATCTTTCCCTCTCTCTTTTCACTCCACTCTATCAAAACCTCTCGACAAAAACTGGCCCAGTCACAAATGGAGGTGTCAGACAACTTAAATTAATTTTTTACGAATCTGTACGTAAAGCACTTCCTTAGATATATATTCACAAAAAACAAGAGTGTTTCAATGTCTATGTGAACTTTGTCGAAAAATGTATGTTTAAAAACACTTTGAGACCACCCACACTTTGCTTTCTTTTTATTCTGCTTGGAGACGTATTTCTGACACCTCCACAATTTTTTCCCATAGTCCAAACTACTGTCTTGTTGACAATTGTCACAGTTTTTCTTATCTAAAATAACTTTGTGGCGCACGCACAAATCAAATAGACCCTTGAGTCAGAAGTATACCGATGGTAAAATTCAAGGAGGCCCATATCACAGTCTAAACACCTACTAGGGGTAGTAGTAACACTGGAGGAGGTACAGCCACAGAGCTATACACATAGAGCGATCGACCCTGTGTTATGAGATAGGGGAGGAGTGTCGCCAGCCACCCTGCTCGGCGGCCATCATGGAATGCCCTTTGGCGCGCACTTTGAACTCCCGTACATACTTGTATAGTATGTTTCTATCCACAGTTATTGACATTTCCTTGATTTGTAAAGCCTTGTATCTTGTTATCTAATTATAAAGGTTTTGTTAAATCAATTAACAAGGCTGAGATAATGCCCATACGGAAAATTATGCAAAGAAATTAAACTTAAACTGGTCTATTAAACAAGACAAATATATAAAACTGTAATCTGTCTCCCTCCACTTACCTTACATACATACATACATATTACTCGAGTGTGACATACATACATACATACATATTACTCTAGTGTGACATACATACATACATATTACTCTAGTGTGACATACATACATACATATTACTCTAGTGTGACATACATACATACATACATACATATTACTCTAGTGTGACATACATACATACATACATACATACATACATACATATTACTCTAGTGTGACACACATACATACATATTACTCTAGTGTGACATACATACATATTACTCTAGTGTGACACATACATACATATTACTCTAGTGTGACATACATACATACTACTCTAGTGTGACATACATACATACATACTACTCTAGTGTGACATACATATATACATACTACTCTAGTGTGACATACATACATACATACATACATATTCTAGTGTGACATACATACATACATACATATTCTAGTGTGACATACATACATACATATTATTCTAGTGTGACATATATACATACATACATATTACTTTAGTGTGACATATATACATACATACATATTACTTTAGTGTGACATATATACATACATACGTATTACTTTAGTGTGACATACATACATACACACATTCTAGTGTGACATACATACATACACATATTACTCTAGTGTGACATACATACATGCATACTGAACAATGTGAACATAAAATACTTATCATAATAGAGATTAAGTACGTTGTATAGAAGGCGACTGTGGATGAGTGCCAATGATAGTTTTGTTTATCTTACTCATTTCACCTTTTAACCGAAATGTATTTATATTTAATCAACCATTCACTGACATATCGGTTAAAGAAATACTTATTCATATATTGTGAGTCACTATAATGCAGTTTATATACCATATCATCAATGAAAGACCGAATAAATGAAATAATATCTTACCCTGGCATAAGTTAACAGGCTGGCGGGTTGAGGGTAAGGGCAACCTATCATATAGCCAACCCACTTCCGGTGGCGACACGCCAGGGGGGCTGTTTTGCGCTCTATGTGTATAGCTCTGTGGGTACAGCTAACAGACGCCATGATTGCAAGAGGTTATAATGAGCTGGCTTTCTTCTTCACCTTGCTGAGGTGGGCTAGCATGTACAGTTTTCATGTCGTAAAATATTGAAATAAATAATAAGTAGGAGTAAAGGAAATAATGTGTATGATGAATACAAATAATGTAAAAATCCTACAGAATAATGGTACTGTGGTTATAATACATAGGAATAATGGTTTGAGTATTAAAAATAGAGAAAGTTAAGTATGACATTGCACCTGTCTTAGGCTGCCTACCCAGAATGCACTATTGTTGAGAGATAAGGCCATCAGTGTTGACAGGTGCAGGGAAATTTATCCGTTTTAGGGAATAGTGAAGTGCATACATGGAAATATAAAGATTGTTCAAGAGTAATCAGGGAAATTTCTACCAGACGAAATAGCAAAGAGACCGTCAGGGGAAAATTGAGGTAAAAAGGGAATTTCTGATGTTGAAGTGTTGAGGGAAATTTGTGAAGCAGTGCTGGCAACATTGAATAAGAGTAGTTTTTCAACCTTTCATATGACGTGAGGTAATTCTGGGGAATATTTAGGGTAAATTGTGTGCGAAATCTCAAAGCAATTCACGAAGGAAATATAACCTACAGTTGTGTAACCTCGGTATGTAATATATGACGGATTTTTACTTTGTTATGTTTTATGAGAATATGGTGCCTACCATATGGGTTCAGCCATATTGTTTATTGACATTTTGGACTTGGGGAAAAGAGAGTGTGAATACATGAACTTGCATATTGTTACGAAACCAGCTTTGACTGACAACTTAACCCATCATAAAAGTATTGTACATTATGTTAACTATATGATTACTAATTTTCATTAAATTTCGTTAGAAGGAACGCTTCCAAAGATTATCCGTGAAATTTTCTTTGATTCGTTAAATACCCATGTGTAATTTTCCTTGATTCGTTCAGAACATGTAACTGGGAGATTTCTCATGGAGGGGGAAGGGGGGAAGTTACCTGGGGGTGGAGGTATGATCTGACAAACAGCAAATTCCTCCAAACAAGGTCAAGGTTACAACTACTACTATAATTATATTTATTACCAATTGGTGGCTTCTGATTTCTCCTGACCATGCCACGGAAAAAGCTCCTTCCATATAGGTGGTGTTTCGTGGCGATATTTGAAGGACTCGTTTATCTCCAGTTTTCTGACTACATCATAGGGTCCACTTAATAGTTATGCTACCATCACCCATCTCCATTTCTAACAACACCACTTCCACCAACACCCCCACCCCCACCACTTCCACCCCCACCAACACCCCCACCCCCACCACTTCCACCCCCACCCCCACCACTTCCACCCCCACCATTACCACCCCCACCATTACCACTACCACTTCTACCACCACTACCACTTCTACCACCACTACCACTTCTACCACCACTACCACCACTACCACCACTACCACTTCTACCACCACTAAAACTTCTACCACCACTACCACTTCTACCCCCACTACCACTTCTACCACCACTACCACTTCTACCACCACTACCACTTCTACCCCCATTTCCACCCACCCCCACCACCACCACCACCACAACAACAACAACAAATCACTAACATACCAGCCACTTCATAATTGGTTTCCCTTTTGGCCTAAACATTTACACACACACACGCACCTACACACACAACCTACACACACACACGCACACCTACACACACACACCTACACACACACACACCTACACACACACACCTACACACACACACCTACACACACACACACCTAAACACACCTACACACACACCTACACACACCTACACACACACACACACACACACACACACACACACACACACACACACACACCTACACACACACACACACACCTACACACACACACACACCTACACAACACACACACCTACACACACACACAAACACATACCGTCCGTCACAATGAGGAGGGGGGCAGGGGGGGGGGAGGGCAGGGGACAGAGGTGGAGAGGTAGGGGCAACAAGGGGGAGGAGTGAGGTAGGGGCAAGCAGGTGGATGGGGATAGGGGTATTAAGAGGGGAGGCAGGGGTAGGAGGGGGCAGGGGCATTATGGTGAAGGGGGATGGGGGTATGATGGAGAGAGAGAGAGAGAGAGAGAGAGAGAGAGAGAGAGAGAGAGAGAGAGAGAGTGGGGAAGGGGGGTTCGGTAAATGTGACTCAATCGCACAACATTTTAATCATAATCCTCTCCACCGGAATTCCTCACAAATTTGGTCAGCTGTTGGTGGTGGTGGTGACCGTTCAATTAGACCATGTTGTGTGTGTGTGTGTGTGTGTGTTGGGGATGCTTGTATGTGTGTGAGTGAGTGTGTGTATGTGTGTGTGTAACTTTTAGTAAGCGTTACGAAAGTACGCTTAATTTAGGACCCTGTGATCGTGTTGGAGGCTTCTGATTCCTCCTGACCATGCCACGAAACATGCCCGGGCTTCCATAATAGGTGTGTGTGTTTCGTGGCAATATTTGCAGGACTCATTCTTCTCCTATTTTCTGACTACATCATAGGGTCCCTTAAAAATGTTGTCTCTCATATATTTAATTTGCAACACTAGTCAGGAAAGTTAGCCCATGAAATACACTTGCAATTAGAGGATGGTTATATATATATATATATATATATATATATATATCTTTTTCTCATGAGCTGACAGTGAAAATAGGGATGAGGATAAATATGAATAATGAATAAATTGTCAATATGGAAAACATTGATGAAGAAAACTATGAATAAAGTAATGAATAAGATATGAATAAAGAAAACAAAGAGGATTTAATATGAATAAATTAATGAATAAATTATGAATGAGGAGACAGTGATGAGAATAACGTAATGAATAACGTAATGGATAACGTGATGAATAAGAAAACAGTGATGTGTATTTCATTAGGAATACAACAACGGGATTGGTTGGTGGGAGGTGGAGGAAGGGGGGGGGGTGGAGGTGTGGAGGTTGGGAGGGAAAAGTGGAGGGGGAGGAGGAGGAGGAGGGTTAAAAGTGGAAATAGACAGACAGACAGATAAATAGATAGATAGTGAGGGAAATAGACAGACAGACAGACAGATAGATAGTGAGGGAAATAGACAGACAGACAGACATATAGATAGGTAGATAGATAGTGAGGGAAATAGACAGACAGACAGACAGACAGATAGGTAGATAGATAGTGAGGGAAATAGACAGACAGACAGATAGATAGATAGATAGATAGATAGATAGTGAGGGAAATAGACTGACAGACAGACAGATAGTGAGGGAAATAGACAGATAGTGAGTGAGGGAAATAGACAGACAAACAGATAGATATATAGATAGTGAGGGAAATAGACAGACAGACAAATAGACAAATAGATAGATAGATAGTGAGGGAAATAGACAGACAAACAGATAGATATATAGATAAATAGTGAGGGAAATAGACAGACAGACAAATAGACAAATAGATAGATAGATAGTGAGGGAAATAAACAGACAAACAGATAGATATATAGATAGATAGTGAGGGAAATAGACAGACAGATAGAAAGGTAGACAGAGAAAGAGAGATTAAGAGAAAGAGGGACTAGCATAGATAAAAAGAGAATAGAGGGTATAAAAAGATGAAAGAGTCAAAGGGATAGAGTAAAGAAAAAGGTGTAGGTTACATTTTGCCTCTCTCTCTCTCTCTCTCTCTCTCTCTCTCTCTCTCTCTCTCTCTTTCTCTTTCTCTTTCTCTTTCTCTTTCTCTTTCTCTTTCTCTTTCTCTCTCTCTCTCTCTCTCTCTCTCTCTCTCTCTCTCTCTCTCTCTCTCTCTCTCTCTCTCTCTCTCTCTCTCTCTCTCTCTCTCTCTCTCTCTCTCTTTTTATTTGTCTGTCTGTCTTTGTCTTTTCTGTGTGTCTGTGTCTGTTTGTGTTTCTGTCTGATTGTCTGTTTAGAAAGACAGACAGATAGACAAGCAGACATAAAGAACGACAGACAGACAGACAGACATACAGACAGACAGATATACAGACAGACAGACATACAGACACACAGACATACAGACACACATACAGACATATACAGACAGACAGATATAGAGACAGACAGATAGACAAGCAGACATAAAGAAAGACAGACAGACAGACAGATATACAGACATACATACATAGAGACAGACAGACATGCAGACAAACATACATAGATATAGACAGACATACAGACAGACAGATATACAGACACACAGATATACAGACACACAGGCATAGAGAGAGACAGATATACAGACATAGAGACAGACAGACTGACAGACAGACATATACAGACAAACAGACATAGAGAAAGACATAGAGAAAGACATAGAGACATACAAACACACAGATATACAGACAGACAGATATACAGACAGGCAGACATTGAGATAGGCAGACATAGACAGACAGTCATAGAGACAGACAGACTGACAGACATAGAGAAAGACATGGAGACATAGAAACATACAGACATAGAGACAGGAAGACAGACAAGTGTGTTAACTGTACTTCAGTGTGTTAAAGGGAAGTCTGAGGCAAAGAGGTCAGTCACACTCACACTTATATTCACTCAAAGTCACACTCAGTCACACTCTGTTACACTCACCTTTATATTTATTCAAAGTCACACTCAGTCACATTTTGTCACACTCAGTCACACTTAGTGGCATTTAGTCACTCTGAGTCACACTTATTCGCATTTAGTCACTCTGAGTCACACTTATTCGCATTTAGTCACACTCAATGTTTCACACTTATAAAAAAATAGACACATTATTTTAGAAAAAACAGATTATTCACACACACACACACACACACACACACACACACACACACACACAGTCATCGTAGAAGTGTGTGTGTGACTATGTGTGTGTGTGTGTGTGTGTGTGTGTGTGTGACTATATATATGTGTGTGTGTGTGTGTGTGTGAGTGTGTGTGTGAGTGTGAGTGTGTGTGTGAGTGTGAGTGTGTGTGTGAGTGTGAGTGTGTGTAGTCATCGTGCCAGTATTACACCATCGTCAATACAATCAATGTCCTTGCATACGACCTCACAAAATTACATCTACCATACAAACAAACAAACAGTATTACCATAACTACCATACATTACCATACATTTCTAATCTACTCTTCTCCTTCTAATCTACTCTTCTCCTTCTAATCTACTCTTCTCTTTGTAATCTACTCTTCTCTTTCTAATCTACTTTTCTCTTTCTACTCCCTCCATTATTATACAGTGTGTGTGTGTGTGTGTGTGTGTTTCGTGGCAATGTATGAAGGACTCATTTACCTCCAAATTTCCGACTACATCACAGAGGTCCCCTTCACAAAAAAAAAAAAAAAAAAAAAAAAAATGTCATCCTACTATTAATTTACTCTCGTCAATCTACTCTACTGTGACGGTCAAAGCGAATAAAGTCACAGTGAATTCAGGAGGGGGAAAAAAAAAAAACCAGGAGAAAAAAAAAATGAAAAAAAAAAAAGATTCAAGAGAGCCAAAAAAAAAAAAAAAAAAAAAAAGATAATATTCTCAGTGATTTTGGGTGTGTGGGCTCGTATGTCAGTCGGTCAAGGCCACTAACGCCTCT